>CAUYQU010018802.1:0-10128 GCA_963574635.1 Cheracebus regulus
TTTTTTTTTTTTTTTTTTTTTTTAAAGATGGGGTTTCACCATGTTGGTCAGGCTGGTCTTGAACTCCCGACCTCAGGTGATCCGCCCGCCTTGGCCTCCAAAGTGCTTGGATTACAGGTGTGAGCCACCACGCCCGGCCAAGATTTTTTTTTTTTTTTTTTGAGACAGAGTCTTGCTCTGTCACCAGGCTGGAGTGCAGTGGTGTAATCTCAGCTCACTGCAACCTCTGCCTCCCGGGTTCAAGCAATTCTCCTGCCTCAGCCTCCCAAGTAGTTGGGATTACAGGCACATGCCACCAAGCCTGGCTAATTTTTGTATTTTTAGTAGAGACAGGGTTTCACTACTAAATATTAAGAGATTTAGGCCAGCTGTGGTGGCTCATGCCTGTAATCCCACCACTTTGGGAGGCCGAGGTGGGCAGATCACGAGGTCAGGAGTTCGAGACTAGCCTGGCCAACATAATGAAATCCCGTCTCTACTAAAAATACAAAATGAGCTGGGTTTGGTTACGGGCACCTGTAATCCCAGCTACTCGGGAGGCTGAGGCAGGAGAATTGCTTGAACAATTCAATTCACCCTGGAGGCCGAGGGTGCAGTGAGCCAAGATCACGTCACTGCACTCCAGCCTGGGTGACAGAGCGAGACTCCATCTCGAAAAAAGAAAAGAGAGAGAGAGAGAATTTATTGCAAGGAATTGGCTTATGTGATTGTGGGAACTGAGTAGGCAAATCTGATGTCTGTAGGGCAGACCTGAAAAAGCATGCTATAACTTTCTCAGGCATTAGCAAATGCTGCTGCCCACAGATGAAATTTCTTCAGAGAAGCCTCAGGTCTGCTCTGAAGGCCTTTCAAGGTCTGATTAAACCAAGCCCATTCAGATTATCTAGGATAATCTCCCTTAAAGTCAACTGATTATGGACTTTAATCACATCTATAAAATACCTGCACAGCAATGGCTAGATCTGTGTTTGATTGAATAATGGCACTGTAGCCTAGCCAAGCTGACATATAAAATCGACCATCACAATGTTGCCGTGGAGAAGGTGGAAACCCTTTCAGCAGAGGATGCATGCACATGATCACAAACGTGCTGTAGATCAATCAATTGCTCTGTGGAGGCTGGTTTCAAGGAAGGAAAGGCTGAAGGCAGAGAGACCAGGTGAAAGATGATCCAGGCCTTGTTGTGAGCTGAATTGTGCACTCCAAAACTCAGCTGTTGAAGCTTAACATCTTGTACGTTGAGCGACTGTATTTGGAGATAGAGTTTAGAGGTGCTTAGGTTAAAATGAGGTTGTTAAGGCCAAGGGCGGTGGCTCACACCTATAATCCCAGCACTTTGGAAGGCCAAGGCAGGTGGATGGCTTGAGCTCACAAGTTCAAGACCAGTCTGGTACAACACAAGAAATCCCATATCAACAAAAAAAATACAAAAATTAGCTGGGTGTGGCGGTGCAGGAGGCTGAGGTGGGAGGATGGCTTGAGACTGGGGGCAGAGTTTGCAATGAGTTGAGTTGGCGTCACTGCATTCCAGCCTGGGTGACAGACCTAGAACTTGTCTTAAAAAAAAAAAAAAAAAATGGGGCCAGGCACAGTGGCTCACACCTGTAATCCCAGCACTTTGGGAGGCCAAGGCAGGTGGATGGCTTGAAGTCAGGACTTGGAGACCAGCCTGGTCGAGATGGCAAAACCTCTCTCTACTAAAAAATACAAAAATTAGTCATGGCACACACCTGCAATCCTAGCTACTTGGGAGGCTTAGGCACAAGAATCACTTGAACCCAGGAGGCAGAGGTTGTAGTGAACTGAGATCGTGCCACTGCAGTCCAGCCTGGGTAACAGAATGAGACTGTCTTAAAATAAAAACATATCCTACTGCATTTGGGAAAATTTGTGGCCAAAAAAAAAAAAAAAAAGGGAAACAAAGAATAAAATAAAAAAATAGAGGTTGTTAAGGTGGGCCCTAATCCATACTAGTGTAAAAAGAGAAGTTTGGTTTCTGCTTTTTCAAATTTTTTTCTTTTTCTTGGCCAGGTGCGGTGCTTCACGCCTGTAATCTCAGCACTTTAGGAGGCCAGGCGGGTGGATCACCGGAAGTCAGGAGTTCGAGACAAGTCTGGTCAACATGGCAAACACCTGTCTACTAAAAAGACAAAAATTAGCCAGGCATGGTGGCAAATGCCTGTAATCAAGCTACTCGGGAGGCTGAGGCAGGAGAATCACTTGAGCCTGGGAAGTGGAGGTTGCAGTAAGCCGAGATAGTGCCACGGAACTCCAGCCTGGGCGACAGAGCGAGATTTTTTTTTTTTTTTTGAGACGAAGTCTCACCCTGTCGCCAAGGCTGGAGTGCAGTGTCACTATCTCGGCTCACTGCAACCTCTGCCGCCCGGGTTCAAACGATTCTCCTGCCTCGGCCCCCCAAGTAGCTGGGATTACAGGTGCCCGCCACCATGCCCAGCTAATTTTTGCATTTTTAGTAGAGACGAGGTTTCACCATGTTTTGGCCAGGCTGGTCTCGAACTCCTGACCTCATAATCTGCCCACCTTAGCCTCCTAAAGTTCTGGGATTACAGGTGTGGGTCACCATGCCTGGCCTGCTGGGAGATCATGTTTCAAAAAAAATTATTATTATTTGTCATACCAACAAATTCAGCTTCGAAGGAAGAGAAATTTGGACAACACTGACAGAAAATTGAAGGACAGGCAACTGGTAAAGGTCCAGACCTGACAGAGGGGGTTAGCTGTCTTGGTTATTTCAGCCAAGGGGTCTGTTAGATTTCCCATCAGCCCAAATAACCTTCCAGAGTGTGGAATTTATCATTTCCCAAGAGAGATGCATTCGCTGCACCCTTGAAACACAGCCACACAAAGACCTGTCGCTCAACTGGACGCTTCGGTTGCCACCCATCTACTAGACACACGGTTTCCAGATGCACATGGTCTGTGGACGCAAACGGATTGAGAGCAGACTGCGAAGGGACAGTGAAACCACTGCGGGGCCTCAGAAATGCTTCTCCACCGAGCGAAGCTAGAAAGATGTCTACATGACATTGTGGATTTGAATGGAAATAGTCTGCCTACCCTTTGTAAACGAACGCCTCAAGCATGCATGTGTTGTGATGTGAAATGCTTGGTATGAGCCAGCAGGCATTTCCACTTTGTCACACTACTGTTCAATGCTGGAGCACCTGTGCAGCTGTTCCACTGACCCCAGGACAACTGGAAGCCTGACATTTTTCCCGATCATCACCTCCTCCACCGTCTGGTGAAAGCTGTCCTGCCTCTTTGCCCTTCCGGATGGAAGAGCGCAGCTGGGGATGCCTGAGATAGCTTGAGCTGGAACACAAGGGCAGGGAAAACCAGCAGACAAGATGTGAAAGGGCTTGGGAGACACGGGAGTGAGATTGAAGGGCCCAAAGCACAGACAGAGCTGGCCCACTAGAGAGGGATGTTGCTTAGAATGTCCTGTCCCTTCTCCTTCCTGGGATGATGACAGGGCAGGAGCCACCTCGGACAGGTGTGCCCCCTGTGCCTGGTGGAGCTCACTACAGGTGAGACCTGCTGCTTCTGAATAGCTAAGCCACGGTGGAAAGCAGAGTGAGAATGTTTTCTTCCAGGAACATATTTCCATGATGTAGCCTCTGCTATGATCATACTGTGTGACCTGGACAAGTGTCAACCTTTCGATCTGTAGTTTCATCAGCAGATAATGATACCTGCCTCTTTGGACTTGATGCAGAGTTATTAAGTGCAGAAGGAATGAGTAAATATTCCTCTAACTCTGAAACACCAGTAAGTGAAAGGTTTATGGGGAAACTTTGGGCGAAAGTGTCACTTTGCTTGTCCATAACTCCCCTGACACCTTTCAGTCCCATGTGACCTCATGGCAGGGGCACTGGCTTGAGGGCTGGGAGGCGGGACACCTGCTCGCTCTGCCTTGCCGGGCGGGCACCTAGGCGTGATTTCTGGAAATCTTCCACACTTACGGAAAAGCATGGGTTTCCTCTGTAAACCCCTACAGCAATCCTAGAAGTAGCAATGGAGGGCCATCTCTGCGTTGGGGGACGGGGGGAACATCTGGATCACATCCTGACTCTTATTTCCTAAGAACTACCTTCTCCTTGGCAATCCAGTAATCACAGGTGCTAATATCAAATTGGACAGCGGGTTCCTAATTCCCACCTAAATACAGCTTTGCTGAAAAATTGATGGGTAGTAAACGGAAAATTGCCACAGAAAATCATTTCTATCGGCCAGGTGCAGTGGCTCCTGCCTGTAATCCCAGCACTTTGGGAAGCCGAGGCGGGTGGATCACTTGAGCTTAGGAGTTCGAGACCAGCCTGGGCAACATGGTAAAACCCCATCTCTACAAAAAATACAAAAATTAGCCAGGCATGATGGCACAAGCTTGTAGTCCCAGCTACTTTGGGGGATGAAGCAGGAGGATTGCTTGAGCCCAGGAGGTGGAAATTGCAGTGAACTGAAATCATGCCACTGCTCTCCAGCCTGAGCAACAGAATGAGACCCCAGGCCTCAAAAAAAAAAAAAAAAAAAAAAAAAAATTCCTTTTTGCGCCCAGAAAAAAATTCATTTCTATCAAGAAAATTTGTTCTTTGGCCTGGCGCAGTGGCTTACACCTATAATCCCAGCACTTTGAGAGGCTGAGATGGGCAGATCTCCCGAAGTCAGGAGTTTGAGACCAGCCTGGTCAACATAGTGAAACTCCGTCTCTACTAAAAATACAAAAGTTAGCTAGGCGTGGTGGCGGGTGCCTGTAATCCCAGCTACTCGGGAGGCTGAGGCAGAGTATTGCCTGAACCCGGGAGGCGGAGGTTGCAGTGAGCCGAGATCATGCCACTGCACTCCAGCCTGGGCAGCAGAGTAAGACTCCATCTCAAAAATAAAGTAAAATAAAATAAAATAAAAATAAAAAATAATTTGTTTGGGGAAGGGTGGTAACAAATTTTCAGTTAACTTTTTTTTAAATTTTTTTTTTTTTAAAGACGGGGTTTCACCATGTTGGTCAGGCTGGTCTTGAACTCCCGATCTCAGGTGATCCGCCCGCCTCAGCCTCCCAGAATGCTGGGATTACAGGCGTGAGCCACCATGCCCGGCCTCAGTTTATTTTTTTGTTTGAGATGGAGTCTTGCTCTGCCACCTAGGCTGGACTGCAGTAATGCAACCTTGGCTCGCTGCTACCTCCACCTCCCAGGTTCAAGTGATTCTCCTGACTCAGCCTCCTGAGCAGCTGGAATTACAGGCACCTGCCACCATGCCCAGTTTTTGTATTTTTAGTGGAGATGGGGTTTCACCATGTTGGTTAGGCTGGTTTTGAACTCCTGACATCAAGTGATTCTCCCCGCTCGGCCTCCCAAAGTGCTAGGATTACAGGCGTGAGCCACCGCACCCAGCCAGAAAACAATGTTGAAGTCTGAAGCCATGGCTGTCATGGTAGAGATGTCTTCAGAGCCCAGGCCAAGGCTTCCGTCACTGCGGCCAGGGCCAGGACTCTGTTCCCATCTCCCCCTCACTGCCCTGGCATTGTTCTCCAAATCCCCTGGTGATCGAGCAGATACCCTGGAGGGACCAACGGAGGCCCACCCTGGCTTCCTCGAGCAGGACAGGGCCTGCCTATGTCCGTTTCTTTAGTCTCAGAAAAGCCAAAATTAGCCTCACTTTTGTTTCTTTTCTCAGGAGCCTCTAAATTGTATCTCAGGAAAGGATTATTGTGCTCTAGGGACCCTATCTTATCGTGGGGTGTAGGGGAGGTGATGAGTGAAAGGAAAATGGTCTTTGACAAACTGGTTCAATTCAGACAATCACGTGATTTTCCAGTAACTGCCCACCGCTGCTTTAGTGAGGCTATTGTTTTACTTCCCAAATGTTTAGTCAAGGAGGAGGCCTGAGAAGATTGGGGAGAGTCAGAAGCTCGAGAGCATGATCATGCAGGGGAAAGGGGCTCTTTTTGGTGATCTCTGCTTATTGCTGTGAACGGGTAAAACCAAGGAGACTCTGGGCAATTTTTTTTTTTTTTTTTTGAGACGAAGTCCCGCTGTTGTCCCCCAGGCTGGAGTGCAATGGTGCCATCTCAGCTCACTACATCCTCTGCCTCCTGGGTTCAAGCTATTCTCCTGCCTCAGCCTCCTGAGTGGTTGGGATTATAGGCATGTGTCACCATGCCCAGCTAATTTTCATATTTTTTTGTAGAGACGGGGTTTCGCTATGTTGGTCAGGCTGATCTCAAACTCCTGACCTTGTGAGCAGCCCGCCTCAGCCTCCCAAAGTGCTGGGATTATAGGCGTGAGCCACTGCGCCCGGCCACTCTGGGCTCTTTATCACTAGCTTTGAAGGACTCACAACACTTTAGGTGTAAGGAGACCCCTCAGGGCCATGACCTGCCTGAATGCACAGCACAGTCCTGGAGGAAGATTCCTTCTGGGGCATGGGCTCTGGAGCTGGTGGCATTTGAGCCTAGTTCGAGCCAGCTCTGCCCTGCTTCATGGCTCATTAGGCTGCCTTGCTGACCCCTCTGAGGAGATAAGGGAATATATATTCTTTTACCTCTCCTGGTGAACACCACTGAGAAAAACAAGGTCACACACCGTGAATCAGGGGACATAGGATGCATGGGCTGCCAGAGCTAAAGGTTTCACACAAAGAATTCAAGGCATTTGCTCTTATGCAACTTTTCAAAAATCCCTGGGTCTCCAGGGAAAGAGAGCACAAGCTCTGGGCTGACCTCACTCCACCTTGCTCAGCCCAACGTCACGGGACATCTAGGGGATGAGGCTGGGTGGAGCAGCCGCAGCAGCACGTGAGAATGGTGTGTTATCGATGGGAACACTTTTCCCGTGCTCTCATGTGGTCGTCTGTCAGATATGCCTGTGGGTGGAGGTGGGCAGAGGGGAAGGGAGTGTCCAGTCACCAGCGACAGAAAAGAGCCATGAGGTCATCGGAGCCCAAGGCTTTCCTCACTGACCATCGGCAGCAATTGTCTTCCCAGCTTCCACTCCCAAGGGTTCACCTCCGCTCCCACAGAGGGTTCTGATCTTGGGATTCCTGCTTTGGACACACATTTTCTTCCATCTGAAAATATGCCAATAGTCAAACAGGGGATATATTATTGGAGAGAGATTTGGCAATTAACTGGGAGAACTGAGTTTTGTTTTTTTTTTTTCTGGCTTCTGATGACAATTCTCTCACATCTGATCCCCTCTGAGATGCTGCCCTTGCTTCTCAAAACTCCCTGCCTAGGCACAAGTGTGCAGGCAGCCCTTCACCCACCTTGCCCACACCCTCCCTGCCCAGGGTTCCTCACCATGCATCTCACTGCGATCTGGGATTCCTCCCACTCCTCCACCCCCATCCTACTGAATCAGCATTGCTGATCAGGAGCTGAGTCCTGAGAAGCTGTTTGAGAAGCAGACCACTCCGGCGATGCTGTTGCAGACTGAAGAGGAGAATCATTGAGCCAGGTGATCTCTAACCACCAACTTAGCACCAGCGTTCTAGAATCGAAATGTTCTGAGGAATGGCAGCCTCAAGGGAATAAACGCACAGCCTTCCCCATGTGTAGGTGTTTTCATAACCCTGAGGTCTCAGTCTTCCTTAGTGATTCTCTACCTTGGCTGCATGTTGAAATCATGCCTGGGTTTTTTTCTGTTTTGTTTTGTTTTGTTTTTTCTTTCTTTTTTTTTTTTTTGAGATAGAGTTTCGCTCTTGCTGCCCAGGCTGGAGTGCAATGGCGCGATCTTGGCTCACTGCAACCTCTGCCTTCTGGGTTCAAGCGATTCTCCTGCCTCAGCCTCCCACATAGCTGGGATTACAGGCATGTGCCACCACACCCAGCTAATTTTGCATTTTTAGTAGAGATGGGGGTTTTTCCATATTGGTTAGGCTGGTCTCGAACTCCTGACCTCAGATGATTCACCCACCTTGACCTCCCAAAATGCTGGGATTACAGGCGTGAGCCACCACACCCAGCCATGCCTGGGTTTTGTTTTTTTGTTTTTTGTTTTTTCTCTTTGCATAATGATTTCATCAGCCTGGGTTTTTTTTAAAGTTACACATAATATGGTTCCCAGCAGAGATTAGACATGTGGGCTTTCCCCTACCCCGATTCTCTAAGGAAGCAAAAAATGGCCTTGGAATCCCAGGCAGTGGTACCACCAGAAGTGTAATGTTGACATCTGGTAAGGAAATCTCCTAAGTCACTTGGAGCCACAGAGGGCAACCATCTGAACTGAGTGGGAACGAGGGATCCCAGGAGTTACTGTAGTGATTTCCTTTAGAAGAATTGCTTCCTGTTTGGAGAAAGGGCTGCTCTCAGACCCTTAGGCTCCAAGGTGGCCAAAGAAAAGCTGCAGACCCTGGGGTGAATCTCGGGAGGAGCAGGCAGGAGCATGGAGTCCTGACTCTCTGTGCTGGTGAGGCTAGAACGGGGTCTGACACAGCATTCTAGAGCCAGCTGGTGTCCCAGGAGAAGGCTGTGTAGGTGAACTTAGGAGCCCAAGTAGGGATTCTCTTGCCCAGGATTAGCAAGAGATGGAGGAGGTGGTCTCTTCTTGGAGGGTCGCAGCTGCCCTGCGAGGCTGCTAGGAGCAGCTGGAGGGTACAAGCTAAGGACAGGGTGGGACCAGTGACCGACAGTGACACCATGAGGCAGTGAGAAGTCACAGCAGAGGTAACCATAACTGCTAATAGTTATTTGGTGTTATTTGCCCAGCATTGATGAAAGTGCTTTGCACTTATTAATTCACTTAATAACAGTTCTATGAGGAAGTCATTATCACCCCCATTGTAGAGAGAAAGAAATGGAGTCCTGGAGGTTACAGAATTAGAGTGGCTGCCAGGCTGTGAACCCAGGCAGTCTGGCTCTGGAGCCCACACCCCTAACCAGGAGACCTTGCCGCCTTCGTGGCAATAGACATCATTTACGAGCACTTACTGTGTGCTGTCACGACCTCTGTGCTCTTTTAGCCTTCCCACAATCTTATGAGGTGGCAAATACTTTTCTTATTTCACAGATAAGGAAAGTGAGGTGCAGGAAAGAAAAGCAGGCCACTGCTTACCATCCAATCTCTCCCCTCTGAGAGTGGAAGCCAGACTGATTCCACTGCAGTGCCTTTTTTTTTTTTTGAGATGGAGTCTCACTCTGTCCCCCAGGCTGGAGTGCAGTGGCATGATCTCGACTCACTGCAACCTTCACCTCCCGGGTTCAAGTGAGTCCCCTGCCTCAGTTTCCCAAGTAGCTGGGATTACAGGTGCCTGCCACCACGCTCAGCTAATTTTCATATATTTTTTTTTTCTTTTTTGAGACAGAGTTTCACTCTCGTTGCCCAGGCTAGAGTGGAATGGCACAATCTTGGCTCATCACAACCTCTGCCTCCCGAATTTGAGTGATTATACTGCTTCGGCCTCCTGGGTAGTTGGGATGACAGGCATGTGCCACCACACCCGGCTAATTTTGTATTTTTAGTAGAGATGTGGTTGGTCAGGCTGGTCTTGAACTCCTGACCTCAGGTGATCCACCCACCTTGACCTCCCAAAGTTCTGAGATTATAGGCGTGAACCACCGTGCCCGGCTAATTTTTGTATTTTTAGTAGAGATGGGGTTTCACCATGTTGGCCAGGCTGGTCTTGAACTCCTGATCTCAGGTGATCCACCTCCCTCGGCCTCCCAAAGTGCTGGGATTACAGGCATGAGCCATTTCGCCCAGCCAGCTCCTTCACTTTTTTTTTAATTTTTAATTTATTTTTGAAAGAAAAAGAGAAAAGAAGAAAGAGCAAAAGAAAGAAAAAAAGAATGAAAGACAGAAAGAAAGAGGAAGAGAAAGGGGGATAGAGAACGGGATTCTTGCTCCATTGCCCAGGCTAGAATGTAGTCTAAAAATGGATATTAAAAACCTTTTTTTTTTTTTTTTTTTAGAATGAAAAGAATGAAAGAGAGAAAGAAAGAGGAAGAGATTTTAGAAAAAGAGAGAAAAGGAGAAAGAAAGAAACAGCAAAAGAAAGAAAAAAAGAATGAAAGAGGAAGAGATTTTAGAAAAAGAGAGAAAAGGAGAAAGAAAGAAACAGCAAAAGAAAGAAAAAAATGAAAGAGAAAGAAAGAGGAAGAGATTTTAGAAAAAG
>CAUYQU010018803.1:0-43503 GCA_963574635.1 Cheracebus regulus
GTGTGGCTCCTCTGCCGGGAATCTCCCGGTCTGTGGGCAACAAAAATTCGTCGGAAAGTGCGGCATCCACTCGTTCTCTGCGCTTTCACTGGGAGCTACATTCCTGAGCTGTTGCTAATCGGCCATCTTGGATCTCTCTCCCATGTTCATAATTAACAGAACACATATGTATAACTTTTCCTTGTATATTCACATTTAACAATGTAAGGCAACAATGGTAATACAGAGCAAGAAACACAATCCCCTAAAAATCCCTTTAGTTTATTGCATCAGTTAACACTCAATTTTCAGTCTACACATTTAAAACTCAACAGAATTAGTATATATATATATATATATATATATATATATATATATATTTTTTTTTTTTTTTTGTAGAGACTGGGTCTGTGTTGCCCAGCCTGGTCTTGCACTCCTAGGACTAAGTGATCCTCCTGCCTCAGCCTCCCACAGTGTTGGGATTACAGATAGGAGCACAAATTCCACACTCAATTTTTTTTTTCTTTAGGCTGATGAATTCTTTATGTTCATTCTGTTCATTTGACAGTGTATTCACACGTTCTCTTGTCAATTCAGACAAGAGACAACTTAGATTTCCAAATTCTTAAAATGTAATTATTCTTAAAAATTTATTTAAAAAAATGTAATTATTATGTTTTTAGAGTCCTTTTCTTTTGAAATACAAACTAAAATATTAAGAGATGTCAGGCTGGGCGCAGTGGCTCACGCCTGTAATCCCAGCACTTTGGGAGGCCAAGGCAGGCCAATCTCGAGGTCAGAAGTGAGACCAGCCTGATCAATATGGTGAAAGCATGCCTCTACTAAAAATCCAAAATTAGCTTGGTATGGTGGCACATTCTTATAATCCCAGCTACTCAGGAGGCTGGGGCAGGAGAATTGCTTGAACCCAGGAGACAGAGGCTGCAGTGAGCCAAGATGGTACCACTGCACTACAGCCTGGGCAACAGACTCTATCTCAAGAGATGCCATGATATCTGTAATTAGCATCATAGCATCACTATGACCACGGTGTGTACATGTGTGTGATGGATTGGCCAGAAATGATACTGTTCATTTAGTTTGGCAATGAACATATGGGAATGTAATTTTTCAAACCTATACAGAGGTAGACAGAATTTTTCCACAAAAAATTTATTTTCTGTCAAGTGTACTGACAGGAAAAAAAAATTATTTTCTCTACTTACCATCTAATAATTCTAGAGTCACTGTAGGATCCACATATTCCCACCAATGCTTTCCATCAGTTGACACAGGAATCTCCCAATTGGACCATTTGCAAGCCAAATGAATGCATACACATGCTATCACTGTTGGTTTGTACTGAAGACAGAAGGTTGTAAGATGCAGACTGTTGCAGAGCAGGTTTGAAAATGGAGAGCCATACAAATTCAAGTATGTAAAACAAAGAAAAACATTTACCAGTAAGATTAGAGCCAAATTTAAATTCGATTTTTCTTTAAGTCTAGAGTATAAAACCTTATTTTATTAAATTAAAAGCTAAGTTATAAAACTCTAGTACTAAAAAGTCTACATATAATGAACATTCCCCCTCACTCATTCCCAAGAGTATTTTAATACTCCTATCACTATTTAAAATTTTGTTTTTACACCTAAAATTGAAGTATTTTATAAAAGGAGAGGAGGATAGTATATTTGCAATAATCACTACTATACAGAAGTATAAAACTATAAATTGTTTGTGGTATTTTTCTTTTGTAATGTCATGGTAAATATGTAAATGTAAAGAAAAAAGACTATTTGTAAAACTGACAAAGTGATTTCAATATCACAATAATCAGGGATTATCCCATCTGATATGGCTTAATAGGCATTTTCTTTCTCTAGTGAAGCAGAGAGAATTAAACACATATCTATGTAAACCTATGCCTTGTTTTTCAGCAGAGCCACAAAGAAAACTTACCTTTTGCCAAACAGCTTCAAGGCCCTATGTTATTAAATATGCAAAAATACTACCTTTCTCCTTCCACCATATGCCAAATATGGGGCATGTAATATGTGTCACAGCTAGCTTTTTCTATCGAAGTTTTAAATTTAAGTCTTTTTATGTTGTTGCTAAGCATTACTGGGGATAGAGGTTAAATCCCAACAACATATATTTGAGAAAATACAGCAATATTTGCCAATCTGAAATTGTAAATTAAACTTATCAGTGTCACAAGAAATTAGGAACCATACAAAGCTGGTTTGGTCCCTTCTCCCCAATGACCCACTCAAAACACACACACGCACGCACGCACGCACACACACACACACCAAAAAACAAATTTAAATCATTAATAAAATAAATCTAGAAGAGAACTGTATGTTAAAGCCTCCTTAAAACTATTCTTCCAGTTCAGTTTCAATGATGGAAATGTTATCTGAGCAGCCATAAACATATACCATTTTTTACTCTATGTAAACTGAAAAGGAAGGTTTCTCTGTTGTTGTTAAAAAAAAAAAAAGAAAGAAAGAAAAAATTGTATTTATGCAAATCCAGGCATGGATAGGACTTGACTACTTTTAATTTGCTACTAGTGGGTATTATCTGGAAAAAAATTTCAAATTACATAAGTTTTATTTATTAAAAAGACTTTAATGAGTATTTTAAAGTTAAGACTGGATCAATGTGAAATTTTAAAAATTGTCATTTAACTATAATTGTAAACTAGAAATAGCTTTATACTTACCAAGTTGCTCGAATTTCTACGTTAAGTTTAGCTCTTTGTAATCTTTAGCTGCTATTCAGGCTACCAATTTTAGACTTATGCACTCACAAATCGAGAATATGTCATCAGAAAGCACCACTACACTTCACATTGTGCATTTAACCCCTCTGTGCCCAAAGTCCCTTGTACAATACACCGCAAAGCAAACAGGAAGGTACCACCACAGTAGATGGTCCAGTCTCCTGTTGCAACAAGGGTAAGAGACACATTGAGGGGGCCCTGCATTAAAGGAAGCTATAGTGTGCTACAACAGTGCAACAAAGAGGGTCAGGATAACAACCTGTTGGTAGCCATGAAATAGGATGTCTGTGCCAAATCCTTGCTTGCTGTAAGAAAAGAAAAAAAAGACGAAGACAATACTATCAGCTTTAACATGCTACCATCAAAAAGTTCTCAACACAACAAAAACTTCAAAGATTTGTACACAAAAAGTAAATTTTACTTACTACTTACAAATATCACAAGAGCGCCATCATTTTCTATACTACTGAAAATCTTCAACAACATTCACTCAAATGTTTCTTGCTATCCCCCAAAGATCTGAGAAACAAGCCGATTTGCTTTTAGCTAGCCAGTTACAAGGGCTAAACTTGTTACTAAGTTAAGCATCTAGTCAGCTAAAAGTTGCAATAAAGCATTCTCCTGGATTTAAAAAAAAAAAGAAGAAGAAGAAGAAAAGATTTTGAAGTCTAATACAAAATACAAAGAGTTTGCCTGCCAGACTTAATCCTCAGTCATATTTAAATTGGCTTAAATATTTCCATCAAAACAAAACAAAACAAACCCCCACCCCACAAAACACAGAGCACAAACTGCTCAGTTATTCATCATGCTATTAAGCATCAATAGAGAACAAACCTAGAAACAGCATATGCGTATACAGGAGGCTCCACTACATTTTATTTCAAATTACAGAATCTAATTAAAGACAAACTTAGGAAAGATACAGGTATTCTAGGGAGGATCAGAACGCTTCAACCCTGGTCCCCAACAGAAAAGCAATTTTTTATTAGCTTAAGACACTGAAAAGTTTTCCCTCCCCTTATTCTGCCTCTTAATCTTCCCAACAGGGATGCCCTTTTCAGTTTCCCCTTTTTCCCAATTACATTCACAACCACTGACATACCTTTCCCCTCTTCTCACCTAGAATCAGTTTATCTCAACTCCACCCCTCTAACAGTCCTCAAATTTCTTCCCCATCCCCTATTTTTTATTCATGGCACCTGTAATCCCTGCTGCCCCATGTGGATCATCAACATAAAGGTTTTACAAAAGGGATTTGGGTTTAGCAGAGTTGTGCTAAGGAAGAGTGTCAAAGCATCAGATGTCTTGGAGGCAGTGTGACTTTCCTGGTGGGGAGGGAAGGAGAAATCACAGAAGTGAAGGTCCCTGTAAAATGACATTAGCCAATTCTGCAGCAAAGTAGCATATTATCAACTTTCTCATCTCCAGAGGGGGGAAAAAGACTTTACAGAAATCAAATTTATTTTCCCCTCCCCCCTCAGAATAAAAATACATAGAGAAGGAAAAAATAATAATTTAAAAATGCCACTAGCAGTTTTCACCTAGGAATGTATCTAAATTTAGTGATCTAGAAACAGTCACTGTACAACAGAGAATAGAGGGGAAATGCTTTGTTAGCTGAAAGGTGTAAAAGAACAAAGAAAAAAAAGACACCAAACATGAAAGAACACTTTTAAAATGGAGATATATTTATAGTTTCCTGAAATGTTAGTCAAACAAAATGACATTAAACATATATGTAGTTTGCACTCAAATTTAAGAATCAGTCACATTTTAACATTAACAACAACAAAAAATCTGGTCTAAGTATTTTATTTTGGATGATTTATCAAATTCGTAGTTTTTGTAAATGTTTGAAAAGTTACTATTTCATTTTTCAAGCAAACTGACTTCATGTCTCTAGAATTTTTATTTGTATGAGAACACGGACAAAAAATATTAACCTCTGGGCTGGGCACGGTGGCTAATGCCTGTAATCCCAGCACTTTGGGAGGCTAAGGAGGGCGGATCACGAGGTCAGGAGTTTGAGACCAGTCTGGCCAACATAGTGAAACCCCATCTCTACTAAAAATACAAAAAATTAGCCAGGTGTGCTGGTATGCGACTGTAATCCCGGCTACTTGGGAGGCTGAGGCAGGAGAATTTGCATGAACTTGGGAGGCGAAGGTTGCAGTGAGCTGAGATCATGCCACCGCACTCCAGCCCAGCTGACAGTGCAAGACTCCATCTCGGGGGAAAAAAATAAATAAATAAGAAAAAAAAAAAAAGAAAATCTCTGATAAGCAATTTAAAATTGACTCAAATTTCACAGCAGTAACCTGAAAATCCAATTTCATAAGTAATATTTTTAAGCATATAGTAGTACTTCCTTCAACTAATGTTTCTTTAATAGACCCTCAATTAAGAAAATTATATGGCTATAATGCTTACAAAGTTTAGCTTACCTTTTTCAACATTTTTTTTTGAGACAGGAGTCTTGCCCTGTCATCCAGGCTGGTATGCAGTGGTGTGATCTCCACTCACTGCAACCTCCGTCTCCTGGGTTCAAGCAATTCTCCTGCCTCAGCCTCCCGAATAGCTGGGATTACAGGCGCCCACCAGCACGCCCGGCTAATTTTTGTATTTTCAGTAGAGATGGGGGTTTCACCATGTTGAGCAGGATGGTCTCGAACTCCTGACCTCAGGTGATCCACCCTCCTCAGCCTCCCAAAGTGCTGGGATTACAGGCATGAGCCACCACACCCGGCACCTTTTTTTCATAATTCAACATTTGTAGCTAGTTATCTATACAATGCTATGCTATACTGTAATACTTAAATGAAAATGTGCTATAAAACACATTCATATAACCGTGAAGAACAGGAATCACAGTTAAATATACTCTAGCTTACAAATGATAATGTATGCTAATACAAAAAATACAAATTGGATTTTGAGACATCTACTTCTTAATGACACTATCAGACAATTTTTTAAAAAATGTAACCACTAACATAATAAATCACTAGGTATAAAATGAATTCAATTTAGAATGAATAAAATGTGAAAATAGGTAGATACTAAAAAGACTTTCAAAAGTTTTACTCATTTTGTTTAGGATAAAAAAGCTTGGTAGAAATGAAGCAAACTGCAAAATTGTATTTTCTTTTTTTTTTTTTTTTTTTTTTAAGACGGGGTTTCACCATGTTGGTCAGACTGGTCTTGAACTCCTGACCTCAGGTGATACACCTGCCTTGGCCTCCAAAGTGCTTGGATTACAGGCATGAGCCACCACACCCGGCCCAAAATTCTATTTTCAAAAAGGAGGTAACAGAAAATGGCACACTACAGGTCCAAAGTGGTTGCTATGAATACGTAACACTTGAAATGGAAACAGGAAAATAGAAGTAAGAAGCAGAACATACAGCTGTTTAAAAAATGTTTTCAGGGATACAACAGATATACAGGATTCATTTAGGAGTAGAGAAATCAGGTATTACCAGATACTTTTCAAGCAGTAAAGTAACAATTTTAAAAAGTACTCCTGTTTATAAAGGCTTAATAGGCATATCACAAACTATATGTATTATGCTTTATAATTATTTCTCCATTATACACAAAAAAGAAACCACTTTTAGTAACGCCAAAAACCCTTGAAAAATACATTAAATCAATTTTAGTTTGCCCAAATGATTATGGGCAAAACACTTTCCCCCCAAAATGCCCCCCCCCTTTATTTTTTTTGAGACGGAGTCTCACTCTGTTGCCAAAGTTGGGAGTGCAGGGGCATGACCTGGGCTCACTGCAATCTGTGCCTCCTGGGCTCAAGCCAACTTCCCACCTCGGCCTCCTTAGTTGAGACTACAGGCATGTGCCACCACAACTAGCATTTTTGTGTTTTTTGTAGAGATGAGGTTTCACATGTTGCCCAGGATGGTCTCCAACTCCTGAGGCTCAAGCAATCGTCCTGCCCTGGCCTCCCAAAAGTGCTGGGATTACAGGCGTGAGCCACTGTACCCAGTCGACAAATCTTTTAACAAAGGCAATTTTTATCTGAAAGCTCTGAGGTTGGCCTCAAAATTATTCAACTGTTACCATTTTTCAAAAAGTCAAAGTTTGACACAAACCCAATATTAATATATTTTCTGCACCTATGCACTACTGGCCCACACCAGACTGAAATGGAACTAGCAAAGCTCAATGGGGGATAGATAAGAGTCCTAATACTTGGAAGCCCTCCAAAGTTTGGTGAAATGAGATTCTTACCTATGCTTAAAGGAAGCTAACACACCAGGTAGAATCACAAATAGAAGTAGATGAATAGGCAGATGTAGAACACTAAAAAATAATGCTTAAAAAAATGACATTTCCCACTAATTTTAATGAAACTCAACAAAAGGCTAGAAGAACCAAATAGCATCCAAATCAATTTTAGATAATAAAAAGCATTAATACTTATCTGAAAAATTTCAAGGATCACCTACCTCTTACTAACTGGGTACATTTCACCACATCTGTGTGTGGGTGTTCAATGGTGATCTCAAAACCTGAAATGATAAGCACTTTTTTTCCAATCACTTACCACTACAATACTTGCCTGAGAAATGCCATAAACATATAATACATTAAGTTAAAGTTTCTCATCAATGACCTCCTCATTACTTTTCCAAAGACAAGATATAATTTCTTCTGAAATACAATGTCTCAATTATGAAAATAAAGGTAAAGACCAAGGGTAAATTTATTCAAAATTCTGAATTATAAATGATTTGAGATTATCTTAAAGTTAAAAACAAATGGCAAATACAATTGTTAGCCTGGTCTCACAAGTAAAGGAGAGAACTCAACTATGCAGTATCTTTCTTAATATTCCAAAGCTTTCTTTCCTAAGATGTGAAAAGGGCAGTTTTCATAAATGTAACTGTTGGGCCACAATGGTAGAAATGAGCTTTTAAATGATTCAGCACTCTAGATCAAAGGGTTTCAACCACTTATAACTACACTTCATTAATATTTAAAATCATATGACGAAGAAACCATATAGGTCTCAAGATTGCTTAAACCACTGTTTCTAATACCAAAGATGAAATGTTTAAAAGCTTTCAACGTGCAATCAACCCTTAGGTGTGGCAAGGTTTCTGTTGTTATTAAAAGTGAAAATCATATTTGGTTGTCTTCAGAAGCAGTAAGTAAATAAAATCCTAACAAATGGGTAATCTAGATTTATAAAGTTGTTGTATGGTCTATATATATATTGTATAAAGTTGTTGTGTGGTCTATATATACATTGTAATTAAATATGCAAAATACTTTAAATAAAACAACAGAAAAATACCTTCTAAACTCTAACGTTCCCCTTAAAATAACACTTTTCATTCTCTGTGCTTAAGAATATGTCATAAACAATATGGATATTACATTATTTTATATAACAAATAACAGCATTATATTTTATAATGATTTATAATTTTCAATTTTTTACCTAAATGAAATTCATATAATTTTATATAGTAAAACAGTAAGATGCTAAATCATTGAATTTGGAAGAAATAAGACTCTCACATTTTTGGTATCTTTTTATTTTATAGAAACTTCAAATAATTTATAGTTGACCTTTGAACAATATAGGCCCTAAGGGGTGCCGATCCCTATGCAGTTGAAAATTCACGTACTCCCCTAAGACTTAACTATGGTTAACCAGAACCTGCTTACCACTGAAGCCTTACCGCTGTAACATAAACAGTTGATTAACACATATTTTGTGTATGTAGCATGTACTGTATTTTTACAACACAGTAAGCTAAAGAAAAGAAACTATTAAGAAAATCATAAGGAAGAGAAATGTATTTACTAGTATTAAGTGGAAGTGAATCATCATAAAGGTCTTCATATAGAGTAGACTGAGGAAGAGCGGTTGGTCTTATTGTCTCAGGTTGGAAGACACAAACGGGGAAGCAGGAGAGGGAGGCAACACTTGGTGTAACTTTACAGAAATACACCACAATTTCTGTCTCTTGCTGGCATTAAATTCTCTGGCTTTAGATCCTTCACCTTCCCTTTGCTTTAAGCTTCTCTCAAATTGTATTAGAGTCCATAGGCATGCCTTTCTTGCAGCAATCCTGCATTTACATAAAAGCTGCATTTTCAATATGAGATTAAAGTGCAAGGTTTTTGTGTCTGCTGGTATAGCTGCAGCGACGGCTTCATAAATGTCTTTTTTTTCTTTCCCAATGAACCTTACACTGCATTCACTAATCTTGAGATGGTGGGTAACTGTAGCTACAGACCTCAATCTACAGTACATATCAAACAACGTTTTTTTCTAACATCACAACTTTTAACTGCTTCTTGGGAGCACTTCTGGAATCACTAGGGGCACTTTGTATGGGTCCCATGGTATTAATCAAAGTTTCCAGTATTGCATGAAATACGGTAAAAATTATTTGAGAACTGCTTTTACTGAGATATGTGACTTATTGGAAAGACAAACTGTTCAGAGATGACAAGAGTCACACAGCATTTTAAGTGGATACTCATAACATAGGGGCTCTTTTCAATAGCAACAGGAGGTGGCTACAAAATTATCAGTCGTAGAGTTATATATGTACTAAAGTTAATTTTATGTGACTTAATACTGTACCTTTACATTTATTTACATTTTCTCTTACCTGCGAATAGAGCCGCATATGGTCTGTGTTTGTGGGCCTATGTTTTTAAAAATTTTTATCTTTTAAAAATAGATTTGTGTATATTTTATGGCAGTTTAAGTTATAAAATAGACTAATATCTACATATATTTTCCGCATTCATGATGTATTCAACTTTTTCTTATTTTTTCCAATTATTTCCAGGCTATAGCTCATCTACAGGTTTTACAAATTGTTGCAAATTTCCAATTTTCCAGTACTATTTATTGAAAAAAATTCATGTGGACCCACGCAGTTCAAGCTTTTGCTGTTTCAGGGTCAACTGTATATGTATTTCACACAAGCTAGTTTTGTAATGAAGAGTCTGTCACAACGGGAAGTTGTGACTGATTTATTACACTTCTATTCAACATCTGGGAATGGAGCAATACATTTAAAAATGACAAATTCATGATATGATACAGATACTGTTCCACCTCCACAGAATGGAAGGTACAACAGGTAAAGGAACTTTTGCCCAAGTTTACAGAGCAAGTTGGAGGCCTACGGATTTTAACTCAGATCTCCCCAAAGCCCATGTTCTTCCTCAAACATCCTGATACGTTCTTCCACAACTAATATATAACTTTAGATAAGCCATCACTTTCTTAGGGCTCAATTTCAGTAAACTGAGTAAGGTGAATGGTGAGAGTAAATGAACTTGCATACAAAGATGTAACTTTTAGAAAAGGATGACCAACATTTAAGTAATTAATGTCACATTAAAAATCATGCGATATACTCATAAAATACCGACTGGAAGCTCAAGGAGAACAAGAATTGCTGTGTATGCTTGTACACATCACAATAATATGAAACAGCCCTAAAGGACCATTTTACTCTCCAGTGCAAATCCAGAGTACAGTACTTCAACTACCCGAACACCTAGGAAATCACACTGAAAATATGTTTACCATTCAATTTAATTATGCCAAATGAAATTAAATTCTAGAAAAGTAATTTCCTTATAACCAGGCAATCTTAGTCTGGTCTAAAATCTGTTTTAAAATAACTTTCTTCAACAATAAAATTATTTCAGAAATCTTTTCTCTTATTTAGAATACTTTATTGAAGTACAAACAAAAAGCCATTATCTGATCTAAGTACATACCTAGAGTTTGTAGCATTATGGTTTCAAGTATAACCAGTTCTTGAGTCTGTTGAAGATAAGTCTGTCAGATAAAAATATTATCAAATTGATTAAAATAAAAATAACTTTACTAGACTACATGACTGTTACATCTTGTAAGAATTGCAGGTTGATTATAAAAGAGCCACAGTAGTTTGGAAATATGGATAAAATAAACTGAGGGTGACAGAGAAAACATATTCTGTAGCAAGTCTGAAATGAATTATTTTCTACAACAGGAAACAAACAGCAAAAAACAAAAAAGTAAACAATATGAAAGGGGGTAACTTAATTGAAGTAAGATGTGTACAGTCTGCAAAGTGAAACATTCTAGGTATTGGTTCTTCAAGAGATATTAAAAACAGGAAGCACCAAGTCAATTAAAAACATTGAACTCAAACCTGACGTTAATTCAAACCTGGCTTACAAACTCACTCTAGGACATCTCATGTGGTAATTCCTTGAAAGTCACAGTAAGTCAGTGAGTTAAATTAGAATTAACTTCTCTGCCACCTCAGGAGCGACCAAACATCCTAAAATAATGTATCTCATACCCATGGGGACATAAATACCAGAGACCCTCCTTACTCAATTTCAAGAAATTATCCTTCCATTACAACTACTCTGGAAATAAAGGATATGAAAAATTTACCACTATCTTATTCTGAAACCATGACAACTAACCAAGGTGTTAAGGAAATACTGTATTACCTATATGAATATACCTATATTCATTTTCGTAAGGACATATTGCTAAAGCCAGAGAGTAAAAGCACCTTTCATTTTATTTACGCTCTATTCTGAAAGGTCACTGAGCTGATTTTTAAAACATAGTGAATTTCTATTATTTGAACAGTGCCCCTGGAAATAATTCTCTGGAATTATCTAATGGCTACATTAACCGTTTACTCCCTTAAAGCCAACATCTATGATAAAATTTGCCATTAATAAAATCAGATACAGTTCCACTAAAGCTTAAATTAATCTGGACTTTAACTTAAATCAACTTCAATTAATATAATCTATTAGTCATTCAATGAATAAAGGTTCCTGATTAAGCAACTCTGGATGCTAGAAAAATGATTTTAAAGGGTCACAATTCTAACTTCCATCTTAAGATGTCAGAAAAATTTAAAATAGTTCTTTCAAATAAGGTTTACTACAATGTTGATGAAAAGTTGTCTGGAAAGTAACATTACTCTTTCAGAAAGTTAAAATGTTAAAAGAATGCTGCTCACGAAAGCACAGTAAAACGCAGCTTTATGTATCGGAGAAATTAGTAGTACATGCGCTGAAAAAGGAAAAATACTTTAAAAAGACAAATTACTTGTCTAGGGGTAAATTCAGAAGATTTTCTGTTCCTTCATCTGCTGTCAATTTAAGAGAGTTATTTATATTCTGGTCTCAAATACAGAGGTAATATGACTTACCCTCTACATATGTCATAGCTCTGAACAACAAAATGTGAAACAAAGTATCTTTGAATCTACAAAGCATCTAGGATCAAAGCCTTCTATAATTCAGAATGACATCCAAATTCATGAATATACATGAAATGTTTTTCTGCCAGACCGCTTCCTAGCATTGCATTCCTAAGAGGTAATAAAAATAAGGAGCATTTGGACGGCAACACTAATTGAACTGTATTTTTGTTAGGCCTACATTATGAAAGAGTTTCAAATTTACGAAGAAAATAAAGAAATTTACAAAGAAAAATAAAAAACCCAATATTTACATACATCACATTTAGTATCCAGCAGTGGCTCTAGAGGATGAAGACAAGCATGTGCTACTTTGATAACATGTTCAAGTTTTCGAGCCTGTTCTTCCACTTTTGCAGCCAAAAATAACGCAGTAGGTGATATTATCTGCAGAAAATATAAAAATCTGGTGATTTAAAAACAAATACATTTCCAAAAAGTCTATTTTCCTTTTTTAATTTTTTGAGGCAGAGTTTTGCTCTTGTGGCCCAGGCTGGAGTGGAGTGGGCAATCTTGGTTCATTGCAAGCTCTGTCTTTTGGGTTCAAGCTATTCTCCTGTCTCAGCCTCCTGAGTAGATGGGATTACAGGTGTGCACACCACCACACCAGGCTAATTTTTGTATTTTTAGTAGAGACAGGCTTCACTATGTTGGTCAGGCTGGTCTTGAACTCTTGACCTTAGGTGATCCACCTGCCTCAGCCTCCCAAAGTGCTGGGATTATAGATATGAACCACAGCACCAGGTCAAAACCCTCTATTTTCTAAGGCGAGGTGTACAAGAAAGGAATGCAGTATTAATAGTATGAACTGTGAGCTGGGCTACGACCAGACTGTTTAATAGTTTTAATAAAGTTATTCATTAAATAGAGCTACTCTATAAAATATGTTTTACTTGTTTTACACATAGAACAAAGGGGAAAAGGGAAAAGATATACTAAATAAGTTGACTTAACATACTAAAAATGCCAAATAAGAGAAAGTTTAAATAGTATTAATTTGCACATTGTACAGGCAAAGAAAAAAAAATAACTCAAGCAAAAAGATGATGCTATACCTGGGGGTGGGGAAGCAGGCCCAATTTATCCACTATACTCCTTTTCTAGGCACAGAGTCACCATCTTTTAGTGCTCTTTTAAATCAAGCAATGATTCATTGTGTGGCTATAACTACCACACAAAATACCTATCTTGACTATCTTGTTGAAGGGACAGAAAAAGCATCTAGAGGACAAGATAAGGAGAATTCTGAACATAAAACTGTTACTTAATTATCTCTATTACTTAACTATAGCAATAATAAAAGCAGCTATAATACCAGGATATAAGCATGTAATACAAACCAAGATAGTAGAAACTCTGCCAATCAGAGATCCAGAAATTAGCATTTTTTTTTTAGCTTAGTAAATTAGGTCCTTGGGATGGAAGTGTAAGAACACAGAATTACAAAGATATTGACCAAGACAGAGAAACATCAAGTTTGAATATTTACCCCTGAAATTAATAATAAACCAAGTAACTGTGGACTCAGAAAATAGGCATAAAATAAACTTAAATGTTTTAAGATTACATACAAGAAATTTCCCATGAGAAGACAATTTCTAAATGTCAAGATTTGGGTACCCATTTTTCAAGAGATGAACATTTGGGTCTCATTATATCTTGGCAGGGATCAATAATTACCGTACAGAAATAATGCCAAACCGGAGGTAAAGAAAATTTCTGATAGAGGGATGGCGGATCTTTTCAGTATGGGATCTTTTTAAATGTAATATGAAATTTAATCACTGGATTTAGGATCTGAAAAGCACCTTTCTAGTCCAACTGCATTTGTAGATGTGTAAATGAAGTAAAAATGACTTGAAGAAGTTTTCTTCCTGCTGTCTAAATCTTTTAAAGAGAGGTAAAATAGAGTTTGGCTCCCAAGAACCAGAAATGTTACCTTAAAATGAGTGAATAATTTTAATTTGGACTTACAACTTATTTCTTCCTTTTAAAATTACAACAAGGAAAAGATTAGAAAAATTAAGAATGCTCAAAAAAGTAACTTAGTCTGGAAGTAGCCTGACCACAGAACAGAGTTATTTATTTGTTTTACAGTTATTTAGCACTATGTGGCTACAGTTCAATTTGCTGAATGAATGAGATATGGGTAATATATAATGACATCAATATGGAAGTATTCTAAATGCCATTATAAAAATCTGAGAGCCAATGGCCACATAAAACATTCAAGAAAATAAAGACACTCTCAGTTTTCCTCTTATTAATGTCTAACAGGGGAATGGCTAATCAAGCCTTCAAATGTTAAAACTATCTGTCAAAGCAAAGCAATAGAGGCTCAAGTCAAAAGTCAAATTAGACTGAATTTAGTATTTAAACTTCCTGTCAGATGATCCAAAATTTCTCTTACTTTCCTGAAAGACACTTACCAAGAAATACTTTCCAACTACACAGCCTTTCTCCATAGAAGATAGTCTCAAATGAAACAAAGAATGTGTACTAATGATTCTAAAATTCTATAAATAACTTAAAAAATTAAGTATTCAGGGAGCCAAGCAGTGATATTTAGGGTAGACTCCTCATTTGTTTACCCACGCTCCTCACAGAAGTCTTTCTGTTCCCTCTAAACAGGGCTCAATTCTCATCCTCCTCCAGTGCAACACTAATACCCAACACTCTTCCAAAGATCCTGGTGAAAGCCACTAACTCCCTTCACATTTCCTTCTCTGTAACCTGCAAACATTTTTCTCTATCAAGGCTGTAAAAACAAAACAAAACATCTTTTTCAATAAATACTTTGTGAATATCCATGTGAGGCTTTTAATTTCACGGATGATTAAGGAAGGTGATCAAACTAGGTACTACAGCTTTTTGTAAGGAAGGCTGATTTTGTCATGAGGCCTAAAAGAATTCCAAATGTTTGAGGTAACAGAAATATTACTAGTTGGTCCATAGCTTTTAAAGGTGAGCATACTTTTGAAGCCAACAAACATTCACTGGCACATGCAAGCTTGGTTCAAGCCAAATAATTCATGCTAGTATTGTTGGAGAAGTACAGCTGGTTTGGTTCAAGTAACCAATTACAAACTGAGATTCAATTCACTGGGGACAGGGACCATGCACTACCTATTTTTGTATTCTGGACCTAGTTTAATAAACTTTCTCAAATTACTCTAAAGGGAAAACAGTAAAAGGAAGTTGATGTGAATGGTGTCTACAACTGTTTGAACTCTGAATAGTGTCATGAGTTTGTCACTCTAGCAGATATATAACTATTTCAAGGAAATGTAGCATTCTCAAACAAGACAAATTTTCATAGAAATACATCATACAAATCATGGAGAGGGGGAGGTAGAGGTGACAGAGTCAGCTGTAGTTATGCTGCCTCAAATGCAATCTTGGCTCTGTGATCTGACTAGCCTAGACAAATTACTTATTCTCTTTGTGGCTCTGTTTCTGCATCTGTAAAATAAGAGAAATATTAATAGTATCTGCTTGTAAAGTTGTGTGAGGATTAATATGTACAGGCCTTAGAACAGTGTTCCACAGTAATATGACTCAAATATTATTACTATGTTGAAAAACTGTACATTGTTAATGTTGATCTTAAATTTAAAAAGCAATTTAACAAGTGTATTTTTAAACTTCCTTCTCTTCTGCTCACCTTCTTCCCTCCGAGGTTAAACTTAATTCTTGGAAGGTCCTGCTGTCCTGCTGCAGTCTAAGCAAGCATATTCAAACACTGAAGTTATGATACTTGACATTACTTCAATTATTTACACCTGTATTCTTTTTGTTCCTTCTCTTTTTCTATTTCCATTCCTAACTCCTGATCTGACTCCTTCCTCCTCCCTCTTTTCACCTCCTGCCTATTCCTGGCTGCTGTCTTCCCTCTCTGCTCCTGATACCCTTTTACTGCTGATATTGTTCACTCTCCACTGATGGCTTCAACCTTGATAGCTGGAGGCAAGGTCAAGCTGAATTAGCAGAAAGTGTGGGCAATTTCTAAGTTACCGGAGATGGCTGTATTCAGTTTCAATAAGTCACTCTAGTCCTTATTCCCTTAATATTAATAATTAATCCTGTACAAACACTTTGTGGGTCAACATTAAATCTCCGAATCCAGAAAAACCCCAACAGAAGCAAAGAAAACACTTCCAAGTTTGCTTTTTCATTTACTATTACCAACAGGTTCATTCTAACCTGTTCTTGTGTTTCATCTTTAGACATGCCATTTCTCCCCTTGCCCTTAATTGCCCTGAACACCCCACTATCCAACCTTGCCTAAGACTAGGAAAACTATTTTCAGTGCCTTGAAAAGGACTTCATTAATAAATATTCAGCAAGCTCTAGACATCACAGCTCAGAATTTGGAAATTTCTTGCTAAGGCTATATAGTTTGAGACATGACAGATAGAAAGAAGGTCTTAGAATAAGAAAAGGAAAGCAGAGGAAAGACAAGAGAGGTAACAAGCCCACAAAGAAGGAAGTGGAATAAATCAAAATGCCCATTTGTTAACCGGCATTTGCCAAGCTTAAGCCTATTAAACCAAAATTCCAGCACATTGTTAAAAAGTGGTTTACATCCTTAATTCAACTGCACTAAAAACACCAGCACTAAGGAACTGCAGAAAATGTTATTAACCCAGCCTGGCATTTAGTTGTTTTCTTACCTAAATAATTATGTGTGAGTGAAATACATGTAAGAAAGTTTATATTAAAAATTAACTCTTCAAGCTGGATGTTAAGATACCTAATTACATTTGAAAGAAAGTTGGCTTAATAATGGCCCCAAAACATTAGTATTCAATATTGCTGAAAAGCAGTACTAATTAAATGAATAAGGCTTGATTTCCATAGAGTAATTACATCATATGTAAACAATATACTGAATATGCTTTAATATAACCTGGCCTTTAAAAATTATTTAGTGGGGAGTACCTGAGCATTATGAATGTTTCTAAAAAGAGAAAAAATTTTGGCCAGACGCGGTGGCATCACGCCTGTAATCCCAGCACTTCGGGAAGCCAAGGCCAGCGGGGCGGATCACCTGAGGTCAGGAGTTCAAGGCCAGCCTGGTTAACATGGTGAAACCCCATCTCTACTATAATACAAAAAAATTAGCTGGATGTGGTGGTGCACACCTGTGATACCAGCTACTTAGAAGGCTGGGGCAGGAGAATCACTTGAACCTGGGAGGCGGAGGTTGCAGCTAGTGCCACTGCACTTCAGCCTGGGTGACAGAGTGAGACTCTGTCTCCGCCCCCCAAAAAAATCAACTTGTAAAGTATACTTAGTGTTTCATAGTTAAGGTTCTATCTACCCTCTCTTATATACATACAGCTTTTACCAGCCTACAATAAACAGTAAAAAATACCACTCTAAGTCCCAGCTACCTGGGAGGCTGAGGTGGGAGGACACTTGAGCCCATGGGTTTGAGACTAGCCTGGGGGCAGCAGAGTAAGATTCCCTTCTCTTAAAAAACTAAAAGGACAATAAAATGACTTGTATTGTGAAAGAAGAACATTAACATTGCATAGGTATTCAAATATACTACATAAATGTTACAAACGGCCACTAACACGAAGATGGCAGTACTATCCAAATTTACCTACAGATTCAATGAAATCATTATAAAAAAATCTCAGCTTCCTTTTTTGCGGAAATTGATGATTCACATTGAAATCAAAGGACTAAGAATAGCCAAAACAATCTTGAAAAAGCACAAAGTTGAAAGACCCATACTTCCTGAATTTAAAAGTTACTACAAACCTACAGTAATCAAGCCTATGTGGTCCGCATGGAATAGAATCCAGAGTCCAGAAATATACCCTTACATTTATGATCAATTGATTTTCACTAACAATCCCAAGAAATTCAGTCAGGAAAGAAGTCTTTTCAGCAAATGGTGCTGGGACAACTGTATATTCAAATATCAAAAAAAAAAAAAGGCAAACCCTTATTTACATCATACATAAAATCTCAAAAGGAATCACAGACCTAAATTTAAGAGCTAAATCTATAAAACTCTTAAAAGAGAAATAAATCTTTATGACCCTAGATTATGTAAAGGTTTCTTAGATATGCTATCAAGAACACAAGTTACAGAAGAAAAGTATTAATAAATGTCATGTCTGTGCTGCAAATACCATCAAGAACATAAAAAAGACAATGCATAGAGTGGGGGCTATCACTTCACACCATCAGGATGGCTACAATTAAAAAAAAGACAAGAAATGTGGTTATAGTGGAACCCTCACACATAGTGAGAATGCAAAATGGTATGGCTACTTTGGAAAACAGTATGGCAGTTCCTCAAAATGTATTTTAAAAGCTATCCAAAAAGATTACTGTATTGGAGTCCAGCATTACCATACCAATCCAGCAATTCCACTCACATATCTCTCACCCGTAAGAAATGGAAACACACATCCCTATAAAAACTCGTACATGAATGTTCACAGCAGCATTATTCATAATAGCCAGCGGAATGGCTGTTAAGTGCAATCGACCCAAATGTCCATCAGTTGATAAATGGATAAATGAAAGGAGGTACAGCCACATGATGAAGAGTATTAATTACTCTGCAGTAAAAATGAATGAAATACTAATACATTCTACACCATCAATGGACCTTGAAAACATGCTAGTGAAAGACCATATATACATGATTCCATTTATATGAAATGTCCAGGATGGGCAAATCTATGGAGACAGAAAATAATTTAGGGGTTGCCCAGAGTTGGGAAGCGGAGTGGAAGTGGTAAACAGCTAATAGAAACCAGGTTTCTTTTTGGGGTGATTAAAATATTCTAAATATAGATTGTGGTGATGGTTGTATAACTCCGTAAGTGAGCCACTGAATTACGCATTCTAAATGGGTAGGTTTTATGATATGTGAATTGTATCTCAATTTTTTTTTTAAGGAGCATCTATTTTTTTTTAAAGACATCTATTTAGGCCGAGTGTGGTGGCTCACACCTGTAATCCCAGCACTTTTGGAGGCCAAGGCATGTGGATCACTTGAGGTCACAAGTTCGAGACCAGCCTGGCCAACATGGTGAAATCCCATCTCTACTAAAAATACAAAAATTAGCCAGGCGTGGTGGTGCATGCCTGTAGTCCCAGCTACTCGGGGAGGCTGAGGCAGGAGAATCTCTTGAACCCAGGAGATGGAGGTTGCAGTGAGCTGAGATTGCACCACTGTACTCCAGTCTGGGTAACAGAGCGAGACTGCATCTCAAATAAAGGGGCATCTGTTTATTAGCTGTCTCTCTTTTTTTTGAGACAGTGTTTTGCTTTGTCTCCGAGTCTTAAGTGCAGTGGCGTGAACGTGGCTCACTGTAGCCTCAACCTCCTAGGCTCAAGCGATTTTCCTGTCTCAGCCTCCCAAGTAGCTGGGACCATAGGTACATACCAACATGCTGGGCTAATTTTTTTTCTTTTTTTTATTAATTTTTGTAGTGACAGGGTCTCACCAAGTTGCCCAGGCTGCTCTCTAACTCTTGGGTTCAATCCTCCCATCTCCATCTCCCAAAATGCTGGGATTACAGGTGTGAGCCACCGTGCCTGGTGAGATCTCTACAGATGTAGTGTACATGCACTAACAAAATAAATTTCAAGGAAATCAAAAGGCTAATTATTACAAATACTAACAAACAATATGCATCTTAACCATGTATAACTTTATCACACATTTTAAAATTTAAAAGCAGAATCAGGTTTTGTTTTGAGAATATCCATTTCTTAAGCAGCAAGTAACTTTTTGACATTTACATTATGAAATTAAAATTTTTTTTTTAAAAGGCAATTATTTGAGAAAACTATTAATTGCGTGTTTGGGTAACAAAAATAATTTTAACAGATTATTTAGCTCTACGTAAAGCAAACCATATCAATTCAAATAGTTACTCATACTAGGCATTCAAAACACCAATCACTGAGCTATAGCGACACAAAATAACTGTAATACCTACCTTGGGGTGTGTGTGTGTGGAAATACCCAGTATCCTCTCTAAATCCTTGCATCATTTAAAGATTCCAAACCCTTAGAATTTTCTCTTCCTCCCCTCTCAGTTATTTCTTTTCAAGCATAAACTATATGGTTTCACTACCTTCAGATTTTTGACCACAAAAGAATCATTTTTCCCATTTTTTTCAACTTCTAAATGAAGCCTCAGTGTAAGATCAGTTTGAAAGTGCACATTTGCCTTTGGAAGGAATTACTATACTGTGAACGCCAATAGTAATTTTATTTGTAAGTAGATACAGATGACTGTAGCTCACATCACTGTCAAACAGAAATATAATGTGAAGCCAAGCAAGGTGGCTCAGGCTGTAATCCCAGCACTTTGGGAGGCCAAGGCAGGTGGATCACCTGACGTCAGGAGTTTGAGACCAGCCTGACCAACGTGGTGAAACCGTATCTCTACTAAAAATACAAAATTAGTCAGGCGTGGTGGCACATGCCTGTAATCTCAGCTACTCAGGAGGCTGAGGCAGGAGAATTGCTTGAACCTGAGAGGCTGAGGTTGCAGTGAGCTGAGAAATTGTGCCATTGCACTCTGGCCTGGGCAACAAGAGCGAAACTCCGCCTCAAAACAAAACAAAACAAAACACACACAAACACAAACACATACATATATGGTGAGCCACAAATATAAAATTTTCTAATAACCATGTTAAAAAATAAAAAAGGGAACAATTTTAATGTATTTTTACCTCAATAATATATAATAAACATAAAAAGCATTAAAAAGTGACTTTATATTTTCCCCATATTAAACTTTCAAAATTTGGTATTTTACACTGATAACTGTATCTCAATTCAGATACTACTATTTAAACAAAATGAGATGCAGTCCTACAAAAACAAGAGTTGCATTTCATGAATTATTTTACAACACTTCAATTTTTAAATTTAAACTCATTAAAATCTAATATTACAATGCAGCTCCCCAGTGCAGCATTCACATTTCAAGTACCTGATAGCTACTTCTAAATATGTGGCTATTACATTAAACAGCACTTAAATCCCTAGTTGGCATTCTGAAGAGAATGAAGCAAATGAAAATGCATTAAATAGGCCGGGTGCGGTGGTGCACACCTGTAATCCCAGCACTTTGGGAGGCTGAGGCAGGAGGATCACTTGAGGTCAGGAGTTCCGAGACCAGCCTGACCAACAGGGTAAAAACCCTGTCTCCACTAAAAAAAAAAAAACAAAAAAAAAAAACAAAAAAACCCCCACAAAAATTAGCCGAGATTGGGCCACTGCACTCCAGCCTGGGCAACAGAGAAAGACTCTGTCTCAATAAATAAATAAATGCATTAAATGTTCATAGGTGTCACAAAATAGCTCAAATTGATTACTGCTCCTAGTAATTTCCACATTAGACAGACAAACTTAAAGTAAAGCACTATTTTTTCCCTCTCCCACTAGAATACACGTCCCTTAGGGAAAGCATTATTTATGTTTTAATTACTTATAAAAAAATAAATCCCATCCTTGCATATGGCTCTTCATATTACTATGTACTTAATGTTTGTGGAATAATATGATCCTACTGTCATGTAAATATACAGCATACTGTCTCTAAGCACAAGTCATTAACTTCACACCTTTAATTTTTAACAAGGAACAGGTGAACTTCTACAGTTCTCATTCATTTCTTTTTCTCTATCAGCTCCAAGTAATTCAGAGAAAAAGTTCACATTACATGTATTTCCTTATATATAGCACGTAATACGTCGCTAAACAACCAGAACCTTGGCTTATTTAAGGGTAAAGTATTAGGTTAACACCCAAAAATGTAGAGTAGTAAGGAGGATTCCATTATTTCCCCTTATCCCTAGAAAATGTGTAAATACGTACTCCCTAGAATGTGTGTGTGTGTGTGTGTATATATATGTTTATAATAAAGTACAGTGGTCTACTTGGATTTTCACTTAAAAAAAGTACCTTAACCAGTTTTATGTATTAATACTAAAAACAAAACTCCTGTTCTGAAATGGTCTGGAAAGTCAGTTTATAAACTATATAAAATCTGTCTTATTTTACACTGAGACATTCGAGTGCCTTGGCCATTGCAAACACTCAGTGCACATTTGTTAATATAAAAACCTATTCTATGCTATATACCCAAGTCTAGAATTTGCTATGGTTTGAATGGGCCTTGGGTCTTGCACGACTGGGTTCACTGTCTTCAACTCCTGCCACGTGATGACTCAACAAAAAGGCTGAGCTAGAGCCAGAGAAGAATATAAATTACCAAGACTAAAACACACATGTATCTGTATGTGCAGAGAAAAGGTATGAGTCATTTCACAATCATTTAATTTCGCAAAAAGAATTTTAAGCGGCTTCAGGAATACTCCACACGACTTGTACAATAATACAGAGTCACTGAAGTCAGCATCCCTGTAATCAGGCAGATAAGAACAGCTTGTTTCAAATAATAAAGCTTTATGGGGAAGTTCTAGGGTAGCTTTCAGAATTTGAGAAAATCAATCAAGAATTTCATATATACTTTGTAATGCCTATCAATAAATGAACTCTCCCAAAGCCTCCTTATTTAACATGAACTTCCAAGTGATTTATACCTTTAAAACATCAGCTTCATCTTCCCAGAAGTATTTGTAAGTACATTTAAATGATGGCCTATTGTGGTTCCACTGGAAATTAGTGTATCATCTCCTGAATGAAGATAAACTTTTAGTGACTTACCTGAAGAATTCTGAGATGATGGCTGAAGAGGAGATACCCAAATCCCCACAGAGAAACAGAGCAACAAGATAGCAAAACCAAAACCCCATGGATAGTTACAACCTAATCACATGACAACCCATTCCTAGGGAATTCCTAATACATACGAATGAGGACAAAACAGACTACTATATAACAATACACAGCACAGTGTAGCAAGATAAAAAGGAATGGGGCATGTGCTGGACTTGATAAAACAAGAACCTCAAAGAGCCAACAGACATTCACTAGAAATCATGGCAGACCAATGTGAGAACGGCAGCTAAAACTGGGAGTTTTGCTAGTCCAATAAGTAGATGGATGCAAGAGACCCACAGTAAGGATTAAAAGACTGAAGCTAACATCTATGAACTTTTGAAATTGATCTCCCAAGGTTCTCTTCCAAGACTCCAATTTTGAAGAGAAACCATTGGGAGGAAAAGCACAATCAATAAGATAGGGACAAGGGAAAAGAGAAACTAAAAACGTGAAGGGGAGAGAGCCAGAAACTCCTGGAAAGGAAGCTGCTACACTTAACATTATACAAAAATAACAGAAAAGAGAGCTCTGTGAAATCATTAAAGCTACTCTGAAATTATTAAAGCTATATCACCTTTTTAAAGTCCAGGAAAGCTAGTATCTCACAAAAATCAGTAACCAAAGAGTATTCAGCTCATACAAAGAGAGTTCGAGACCTGCCTGGCCAGTATAGTGAGACCCCATTCTCCACAAAAGGAAAAAAAAAAAAAAGAAAAATAGAAGAGCTGTGCCTATACCAACAAATCACACTGGAAAGAACTGCTTTAGGCTGAGTGTTGGGAGACTGAGCAGGAAGACTGCTTGAGTCCAGGAGTTTAAAAATGGCCTGGGGCAGGGTGTGGTGGCTAACGCCTGTAATCCCACCACTGTGGGAGGCCGAGGTGGGCAGATCACAAGGTCAAGAGATTGAGACCATCCTGGCCAACATGGTGAAACCCCGTCTCTACTAAAAATACAAAAAACAGCCAGGCATGGTGGCACGTGCCTGTGGTCCCAGCTACTCGGGAGGCTGAGACAGAAGAATCGCTTGAACCCAGGAGGCAGAGGTTGCAGTGAGCCGAGGCTGCGCCACTGCACTCCAGCCTGGCAACAGAGCAAGACTCCGTCTCAAAATAAAATAAAATAAAATAAAAAAGAATGGCCTGGGCAACACAGTGAGACCGCTGTCACTACAAAAAATTTTAAGAATGAACTTTGTAGTGGCACATGCCTGTAATCCCAGCTACTTGGGAGACTGAGGTAGGGGGACCACTCGAGCCCAAGAGGTTGAGGCTGCAGTGAGCCATGATTGTGCCACTGCACTCCAGCCTGGTTGCCAGAGGGAGATCCAGTCTCAAAAAAAAAAAAAAAAAAAAAAAAAGGGCAGCTATCCAAGATTACTGGAATCTCAAGTTACCATATGATCCAGCAATTCTACTCCTAGGTATAAGCCCAAGAGATACCAAAAACACAAGTCTGCACAAAAACTTGCGTATGAATGTTCTTAATAGCAATATTTATATTAGCCAAAGTGGCTAAGAATCCAAATGTCCACCAACTGATGAACGGATACATAAAATGTGGTCTAGCCATACAGCGGAATAACGGGTAGCTCCGCAAGAAAAATAAACAACATACTGATAAACACAACAACACAGATGAACCCTGAAAACATGGTAAGTGAAAGAAGGCTGTCATAAAGGAAAACATACTGTATGATTCCACTTATCAAATGTCTAGAATAGGGAGAAATGACTGTGAGGTTAGCCATTTCTTTTAGGTATAGTGAAAACTTCTAAAAACTGATGCACACCTCTGTGAATATTCTTAAAAAAAAAAAAAACCCTATGGAATCATATCCTTTCAATGGGTGAAATGTATGATATGTGAATTATATCTCAAAAAGGGCAAGAATCAGGTAATTATCCTATATGATATATACCACTGGGTGTCCATATAGGAGATGAATCAAGCATTTCAATACAAACATACCAATTTTTAAGAAAGAAATGACAGAATTAGAGTGTCACCAATGAAATGAAAGGACTCAGGCATTGAATATAAGCAGCCACTAACATTACAAAGAGAGACACCCTGACATTAGGCCTTCTGATGAAAGAACATTAACACCATTTATAGTCTTGCCTAAGGGAGCTAACAGGAGTCTGATTAAATACCTGGATCTAATCATCAATTTTCCAGGAATGCAAGAACAAAGGAACACAGTAAACTGTACCATAAGAAGACAATCAGCAAAATTCAGACAGCTGGAAACTCTACAGGTCACACACCCTAGGGTCCTTCAACAGATAAAACTTAGTGATATAAATGGACAGAGAGGAAACATGCCTACTGAGAGACTTCAAAGACCTACCAAATTTTTAATAATGAGCAAGACTAAATGGTGTTTAGGAATGGAGAGCTGGGTACTAAAACTACAAAGAAAGTAATTACTGTTAGAGTAAGAATACTGGAGCTAGGCTAGGTGGCTCACGCCTGTAATCCCAGCACTTTGGGAGGCCAAGGCAGGCAAATCACAAGGTTAGGAGTTCGAGACCAGCCTGACCAACGTGGTGAAACCGTATCTCTACTAAAAATACAAAAATCAGCCAGGCTTGATGGCACACATCTATAATCCCAGCTACTCAAAGCTGAGGCAAGAGAATCACTTGAACTCAGAAGGCGGATGCTGCAGTGAGCTGAGATTGCAAACCACTGCACTCCAGCCTGGGCAACAGTGAGATTCGGTCTCAAAAAAAAAAACAATACTGGCTACTTTTGGAGGAAGGGGGTTGACATGGAGGTATTCTGGGGTAGTTACCAAAGTTCTATTTCTTGACTTCAGTGGTGATTATAAGGTTGTTTGTTTTATAATAATCTACTAAGCTGTACATTTGTTTGGTGGTTTTATATGTTTATTTTATAACTAAAAAGGAAAAACTCACCTCATATATGTAGTTACATAACAGTACTACAAACCCCCAAATAGACAGAATATAACAGGATGTGAATAAGATTCAAAGGTAAGATCAGCGATATAAATTCAGAAATCGTAAAGAGAGAATTATCTGGGGAATGCTTTATGAAAGAGTAGCAACTTCAGCTGAGTCTTAAAACCTGACAGAGCATAGTCACATGAAAGCAAAGATAAAGCACCGTAATGAAAAACAGTGGTACACAATGCATAAATGCTAAGTGAAAAAGAGGAATTTGGGACTTATAAAGATGACCTCATTAGATTTAGTGCAATGAGGCGGGCAAATCAAAATCTGAGGTGGTTTTTTTTCATTGTTTACTTTATAAATCTCCTTACAAATCACTGGCATAAATAGCTACTGTGCTCTACTTCTGAAATATACTCGAATAAGAAAAAGTAAGAACTATGGTTTGGGATTAAGCAACGGACTTGGGTTCAAATCCCAGCCATGTAATAGTTTTAATTTTGGACAAGTCATTTGGTAACTGTGTCTGCTTCCTTAGGAGAATACCTGAGAAAACAAGACAAATATAAAGTGCCTGTCACAGTGAGATCTTAGTAAAATTTCAACCAGGTAATTTATAGGTTAAAAGGAATTTAAAAATTATCTAGGCTAATTGTCTCAAATTTAAGCACAGATACACAAAACTTTCACTATGCAGAAAGTTCTACTGGATAGCACTGCAGTATTTCCAAGTAATACTAATGGATCTTAGGCATAAGATTATTCTTGGATTAATTACTGCTTTATTAAACTAAAAGGCAAAAGGAGAAGTGAGCTATAATACAAATATCTGCTTAGATTTCACAATGAGACACGATGATTTGACTCCTGTAAAACATGACCAGAGTGTAACAATGAATTGAAATGCACAGGAGAAAAAGCAAAAAAATTATTTTTTTTTGAGACAGAGTCTCACTCTGTTGACCAGGCTGGAGTGCAGTGGTGTGATCTCAGCTCGCTGCAACCTCCACCTCTCACGTTCAACCAATTCTCCTGCCTCAGCCTTGCCAGTAGCTGAAATTACAGGCATGTGCCACTACACCCAGCTAATTTTGTATTTTTAGTAGAGACAGGGTTTCACCATGTTGTCCAGGCTGGTCTCAAAATCCTGACCTCAAGTGATCTGCCCACCTCGGCCTCCCAAAGTGTTGGGATTACAGGCATGAGCCACCATGCCAGGCCCTACAATACCTTTAAATCTTGCATAATATACATGGAGTTCTGATTGCTAGAATTCAAGAAAGAGGCAACGGAACTAAGGAAAGTGAAGACAAGATAGAAAAGATCAAGTACATTGGAGATGTGCTATAAGAACAGACCACGACCAACAAAAATACTTAGAAAAGGCTGTGCTTTACAACCGAATCTTAGGCTACTTGGGACTGGTATAAAAAAAACTCATCACAAAAGACTAACCAAATTAAGAGTTTCTAAGAGAAGCTGGGTTAGTATCTACTTAAGTTTGACTTTGGGGGTGGGTGCTGTCCCTTAGTATATACCTTGGCAGCACTTTTGGCTCCAGGGCTTTTATACTTTACTAAATTTATTTTGAGCTTGATCCAGCAAGGCCATTCTTTAATTATTAATTTCAATTACACAAACCTCATTGCCTCTGGTGAACAAAGGGTAGATTTATCTAATTAGGCTTCATATAAAAGTCATTTACTGCTGACAGCTATTCAACTCTGAGTAACTGCAAAATAACTCAATGATAAGAGACAGTTTCTGGGTCGCCAAAACAGGAGGATACTGATTTTATTCTTAAATATTAATACAACAGCACATTACTTTTGGGTGTTTTAAAACTTTTAATATGTCAATGTGGGAAAAAATACAATTAAGTCACATGAACATTTAAAAATATTTTCATATAGTTAATGCATGTTATTTATGTTTACTATAAAACTAGATATAGTTTGTCACTAGCATCTTAACATTTAAGCTTGTTATTTCATAGGGTTTAATTTGCTGAATGGTGTTCAGTTTACTCTGGTGAAGATTCATGCTTTTTACAGTTTACTATGACATTTCAGTATAATAGAAAAAAATTTCCCAATGATGTGAGAGAATACAAATTTAAAAGTGACTCACATTCAAGACCACCCCCTTCACCCTAAAAGAACAGAGGGAAGAAAAGATAAAAGTGAGGCTGTGCAATTGATGCAAGCATACCGACACAAATATAAAAACCACTTTTGATATTATAATAGCAAAGGTAAAAAAAGACAACAGTTAGACATGAAGGGTACCATACTATTTCTCAAAACAGAAATGAACAGATTTCAATTAATAATGACTCAATGGAAAAATGCTGGTTTACCTTCATAGACAGTAACACATTAACAAAGGTAACAAAAAAATAATATCCTGGCCTTTTTATCGAAGGAAAACAAGTAAAACAGTGAAAGCTAGAAGGCAAATGACAATCCAAAGTTGTGAATTCTGACTTTAAGCAGGGTATTTATTGTAAAGTATACCAACTGGGCCATAAAGGCAAATTATAAGAAGGAGGGCTCACAAAAAAGAAGTGAAGATGGCTGGGCGAAGTGGCTCACACCTGTAATCCCAGCACTGTGGCAGGCTGAGGTGGGTGGATCACCTGAGGTCAGGAGTTCAAGACCAGCCTGGCCAACATAGTGAAACCCCATTTCTACTAAAAATACAAAAATTAGCCGGGCTTGGTGGTGCTCACCTGTAGTCCCAGCTACTTGGGAGGCTGAGGCAGGAGAACACCTTGAACCCGGGAGGCAGAGGCTGCAGTGAGCCGAGATAGCGCCACTATACACCAGCCTGGGCGACAGAGTGAGACTCCTTCTCAAAAAGAAAAAGAAAAGGAAGTGAAGACTTGTGGCTAGATCCTTTACTGGAGGTAGAAAGTATGCCTGATTCAGCAAATGGGATGTCTGTAGCCACATAAAGAATAGTAAGAACTATTTTGACTTGTAATTTCAACCAGTATTATCCAGGGTTACGTAAGGAAATCCACATTTATATTAACATTCATTAGTTCACTGCTGCCTTTGGAGACAATTTACATAAAAACTGAATTCCCTTAATCTACTGTTATTTCCAGTGGCTTCCTTTCTCTTCCATAACACTGTCACTGACCTAAGTGTCATGCACAAGAAATAACTAGGAAACTAGAAGCAACAGAGTAAGAATCATGCAAATTTAGAAAAGAAATAGAAGCAAGAAGTCTTCAAGAGACCAACATGTATATTAAAATACATATGGTCCAAGATAAACCTATACACCAAACTGATAAACGAAATCAGACTTATGATCAGAAGAGATTAAGGTAGCACTCAATCTAAACCATGAAGCCTTTCCTTCCATTTCAAAAACAGTATTCTGAGGATCTTTCCTAGGATTGTTTTCTTAGCAAATAAGTCCTAATAAGTATCACTAACAGCAGCAAGTCTTCTTGGGTACATTTTTCTACACACACTTTTCAGAATAATATTCTAAAAGTAAGGGTGATAAAAATTAACAAAGATAGTATTAAGGCAGGGTTAAACATTTCCAATGTGCAATGTTCTTTATTAACACACAACACGGTATGCATGTTACTCAACATACACCAAACTAGTATCTTTCATAAATGAAAAACACTTCAACAAAATGCTATTACTGTATTTGTCAAGATTTACAGGTTATGTAACTTAATATTCAAGTGTAAACTTTACTAACAGATAAACACACTCCATACGTAGTATATTTGAAGCAAGAGTAGATGTCTGAATCTCCAAAAATTTTAGGAGACAACTGATGTTAATGTGATAAACAGAAATGTTTGACAGCTTAAGAAATTATTGGGTTAGCAAACGAATAAACAAATTATTTCTGCTAAATAGCGCTTTCAAAATAATGTCACAATTAATTTAATCCCAATTCACAATATTTTAAACAGTAAGTCCAACATAATTAAGCTCTATCACAGAACGACTAGGTTTACCCAAATTACACTGTACATTACTACCGAAATTATTCAAATGTTAGGTATAAAATTTAAATGAAAAAAAACCCTATGTAGTAACTCTCTAAAGAAAGAATTTTTTTTTAAGCTTAAAAGGTTTGGCAGAGCTTAACAGTGCCTTGTAGTTTAATTCATCATAAATTTAAAAAACACAAAAACCCCGCTTTTGAAGCAAAATATTTATCATACGATATATATACCTTTACCGTTAATTCAGAACAGTAAATCCAACAACGCAATCAATGACCAACTTTTTTTTTCTCCGTATCCTTTACTCTCAAATTGGGTGACAGTAAAAACAGACAACAAAATAGAACTTACAGTTCTGCTGAATTTGGTGAAAGAATGGTGCATATAAAACCTGTGCATATAAACAATCGCGGTGTTTATTGTAAGCTGGGAGCTGGAACGCAACATTTAGGAAATATCTGACAAAAGCAAGACCTCATCTCAAAACAATTTTGATGAAAAATTCCCAGGTTATTTTCCAATACTTCCCATTCAAAACAAAACTCCAAACTAGAAATAAATGCCCGCGGGGGTTGGGGCGGCAGGGAGAGAATAGGCTCGACGCCAAATAAATGGGAATAACAACTGCTGAGCTTTTGACTCAGCGCCGAGGGCCCTGGAACTATTTATCAATGGCTACGACTGACTAAACTCAAAATGAGACAGTTGAAACGGGCGCGCACACACCCATACAAAACCACGCAAAGAACATAAAGACCTCCAGTGCGCTCCGAAGGTAGAAGACAGCCGCCATCACGCCGGCGAAGAGAGCGGGGAAAGGCAGCGGAAAACACTTAAGTCTTTCAGCATCTCTAGCCCTCCTACCTCAAACCCTTCGGAGACAGGAACAAATCCAAGGAGCCGCCCCTTTTCTTCAATAATCTCTAAAATTCTCCTTTCGCCTGAGCCGCCCTCCCATCCCCCGCCGCCACCACCACCACCACGCGCTGCCCCAAACAGATTACACAACGCGGGCTCCTGGACCACATTCCTGGGGTCCTCTCTCCTCCTCCCCTTCTCTGCTGACCCTCGCGACTTCCCGAGTTGGACCCTTCATTCCCTCACTGCGAGACCGAGGCGCAGCGAAGGCCGAGGCGGCGGCGCCATGTTCGCGAGGCACCAGGCCCGGCAACCCGGCAAGGGAAACAGGGCGTGAGCGGCTGAGAATAGGAAAGGATACACATTGAGACGCTGTCCCATTTCTTGGATGAGGTTGGCCGCCTGCTGGCGGTACGAGAGCTCTTTATCCGCCTCCACTCCGCAGCGGCGGCTCGGCGTGTTCTCCAGCTGCTCCCGAGTAAAGAACCAGCGAGAAGAAGCTCCACGGCCCGACGCCATGACACTTCCTCCTCCGCCCGCTCCCTCATCCACCCTCCGCCCCTCCCAGCTCGCGGACTCCCCGCCAAGGCGCGCGACCCCGCCCCACTCCGCTCGCCGTAGACCACGTACCGCCCTTTTTCCACCGCCGCCGCCGCCCATGCGCATGCGCGGAGTCTGCTCTACCGGTACGCCCTACTCTTTTGCTTTCTTTTTCTGCACTCGGCCTCGCTTTCGCGCACTGGACCACAATGCTCCGCGCCGCTTGTCATTGGGAGGCGCCGAAGGTGGGGGGGGTCGGCTCGGAAGAAAAAGGTCGGCGCAGTGCATGCCGGGTCTAGGGTTGACGGGGCGAAGGGGCGGGGAGGGGAGGACAGGAGAGACGGGGAGAGGCTGAACTCTGGCGGGTGTGGAGAGAGGCGGTCAGGCGGCTGCGCTCTGGAGTCTGGGCGTGGCCTCTTAAGGCCCGCCGAGGGATTCCTTTGATGGGAGGTCTAGCGGCCCTTTGAAAAGGGAAAAATACCCTTCTCTGTCGCAGTCTCACGCCACTACCTCCATTTTTCTTTCGGGCGGGTCTGCGCAGTCTCGGAGGCGTGCGACTCCGGCCTCAGCTACCAACAGCCTCAGCCTAGCGCGCGGCTCTGGCGTGAGGCTGGCCGTGAAATGGAGCACAGGAAGTAATGCTCCATGGCTGTCCGCGCTTGAGTGCTTTTTTCACCCTAAGTTATATTATTTGAATCCCAGACCACTCCGGCCGTGGATTTATTTTTATTTTTTCAAATTACTTGCCAAACGCTATCCATCTAGCAATGAGAAATTGAATTTCTAAACGAAGTGTTGAACCTAGTGTTTTTAGACCGCGCTGTGATTTCTGCGAGACAAGGCTGGGAAGAAGCAAATAGTGAGGAGGAACTGAGTTAAAATTTTATCTTCAGGATTTGATGCGGTAACATTCCACATACCTGTTGATTAACGTCTGCATTTCTTCCTGTAAGAAAATTCCACAGAGCTTCACTCGGAGTTTGTGTTGTGAATAAGGTTTCTAAGTTTAAAATCGTAACTATTTCTAGGCCGGCCACGGTGGCTCACGCCTGTACTCTCAGCTCTTGGGGCGCTCCAGCGGGTGGATCACTTGAGGTCAGGAGTTCGAGCGCAAGGGCAATGTGGCGAAACCCCGTCTCTACCAAAAAATACAGTAACCTGTAGTCCCAGCTACTTCCGAGACTGAAGTGGGAGGATGACTTGAGCCCAGGAGGTGGAGGCTGCAGTGAGCTAGATCGCGCCACTGCACCCCAGCCTGGGTGATAGAGCAAGACCCTGTCTCAAAAATGAAAAATGAAATAATATATATTTGCCAAAGACCATAGAGGCAAGTGTTGTCGCTTTGAATTCCTAATTAAAGCTCCAGGCTCTTTTTTTTTTTGTCATTGTTTTGGGCCTCCTGCACTCAGCATACTCTATTGCGCAAGAATATTGATTATAGTAGGCAGTTTTTGTGAACAGTTGCCTAAATTACTTCATTTCCTACTCACCTCCTTTGTTTACGTTTTATGTTGCTTACAGTTTCCAGGATAGATTTATTTAAAGCAACATATAAGAAGTGCACATCCTTGGCTAGGTGTAGTGGCTCACACCTGTAATCCCAACACTTATGGGAGGCCGAGGCGGGCAGATCACGAGGTCAAGAAATCGAGGCCATCCTGGCCAACATGGTGAAACCCCGTCTCTACAAAAAAATGCAAAAATTAGCTGGACGTCGTGTTGCACGCCTTTAGTCCCAGCTACTTGGGAGGCTGAGGCAGGAGAATTGCTTGAACCTGGGAGGCGAAGGTTGCAGTGAGTCGAGATCATGCCACTGCACTCCTGCCTAGTGACAGAGTGAGACTCCATCTAAAAAAAAAGTATTCATATTGGGAAAGAAGAAATAAAACTAGAATTTTAGGATACAAGGTTGATTACAAAAGTCAATTGTTTTTCTGTATAGCAGCTATGAACAATTGAAATTTAAAATTAAAAACACAGTGCCATCTACAGTAGTACTGTTTACCCAAAGTAATACAGGTTAAGTATAACGTATCTGAAATGCTTGAGACCAGATATGTTCTGGATTTCAGATTTTTTAGATTTTGAAATGTTTGAATTATAAACTTAGCAGTTGAGCATTCTAATCCAAAAATCCTAAATCTGAAATGCGCCAATGAGCATTTCCTGTGAATGCCATGCTGGGGCTTAAAGTTTTGGGTTTTGGAGTATTTCTGATTTTCATATTAGGGATGCTCAACCTGTACTTAGATATGGATCTGAGGGGGCGCAGTGGCTCAGGCCTATAATCCCAGCACTTTGGAAGGCCAAGGTGGGAGATTGCTTGAGGGCAGGAATTCAAGACCAGCCTGGCCAACACGGTGAAACCTCATCTCTACTAAACATAAAAAAATTGCTGGGTGTGGTGGTGCATGCCTGTAATCCCAGCTTCTTGGAGGCTGGGACCTGAGAATTGCTTGGACACAGCAGTTGGAGGTTGCAGTGAGCTGAGATTGCTCCACTGCACTCTAGCCTGGGCTATAGAGCAAGACTCTAAATAAATAAACAAACAAACAAATAAATAAAATGTTTTAAATAGTAATACTATATATAAATAATGTTTATAAATAGTAATAAAACATCAGAGTTTTATTAAAGTTTTCTGCATATAGATCCTGTATATATTTTAGATCCATATATATGAATCCATATATATATGGATCTAAAATGGATATATATATTTTAGATCCATATCCTTATATAGTTATGGATCTAAAATAGGTACAGGATCTATATGCCGAAAGCTATAATAAAACTTTGATGGAAAAAATCAAAAAAGATTAAATAGTAGAAAGCTATTCTGGGTTCATAGATTGGAATACTCAATTTACATGTCAGTTCTTCCCGAGATGATCTACAAATTCAGTGCAATTCCAATCAAAATTCCAGCAAGTAATTTTGCCTATATGGACAAATTGATTCTAAAACTTATATGTAAAGGCAAAAAACCCAGAATAACCAACACAATACCAAATGAATTGGACTGACATTACCTGACGTCAGGCTACAGTAATCAAGACAGTGTGGTATTTGAGAAAGAAGAGACACATAGATCAATGGAACAGAATAGAGAGCCCACCCATAAATATAAACTGACCTTTGACAAAGGAGCAAAGGCAGTCAATGGAGCAGTAATAGTCTTTTTAACAAATGGTGCTAGAACAACCGGAGATTCATGTTTTTGTTTTTTTTTTTTTAAAAGAATATGAATACAGACCTTATACATTCCACAAAATTTAACTTAAAGTGAGTTGCAGACCTAAATGTGAAATGCGAAACTGTAAAACTTCTGGAAGATAACAGGAGAAAATATAGTTGACCTTGTGTTTGGGAATGAGGTTTTAGATACAACACCAAAAGCACAGTCCATGAAAGAAAAAACTGGTAAGTTAGAATTCATTAAAATTAAAAACCTCTGGTCAGGCATGGTGACTCACGCCTGTAATCTCAGCAATTTGGGATGCTGAGGTGGATGGATCACTTAAGGTCAGGAGTTCAAGACCAGCCTGGCCAACACGGTGAAACCCTGTCTCTTCTCAAGATACAAAAATTAGCGGGGTGAGGTGGCCCATGCCTGTAGTCTTAGCTACTCAGGAGGCTGGGGCAGGAGAATCAATTGAACCCTAAAGGCAGAGGTTGCAGTGAGCCAAGATCTCACCACTGCACTCCAGCCTGGGCAAGAGGACGAGACTCTGACCAAAGGCGATTTATCCCTGAGATGCAAGGATAATTGCAAATCAATGTGATACATCACATCAACAGAATGAAGGCTAAAAACCATATCATTTCAGTTGATTCTGAAAAATTATTTGATAAAATTCAACATCCCTTCATGATAAAAACCCTAAAAAAACGGGATAGAAGAAGAAGCATACCTCAACATAATAAAAACCCTGTGCGACAGACTCAACTAGTAGCATACTGAATAGGAAAAAAATCTTTTCCTCTAAGATCTGGAACTCGACAAGGATGCCCGTTTTCACCACTGTTATTCAACATAGTACTGGAAGTCCTAGCTAAAGCAGTCAGACGAGAAAGGTATAAAGGCATCCAAAGTGAAAAGGAAGAAGTCAAATTATCCTTGTTTGTAGATGATGTAATCTTATATTGGGAAAAACCTGAAGATTCCACAGGAAAATGATTGGAACGGATCAACAATTTCAGTAAAGTTGCAGGATACAAAATCAACATACAAAAATCAGTAACATTTCTATATGCTAACAGTGAACAGTGTTAAAGAAATTAAAAAGTAATCCCAGCTGGGCACAGTGGCTCATGCCTGTAATCCCAGCACTTTGGGAGGCCAAGGCAGGCAGATCACAAGGTTAAGAGATCAAGACCAGCCTGGCCAACATGGTGAAACCCTGTCTCTACTAAAAATACAAAAATTAGCCGGGCGTGGTGATATGTGTCTATAGTCCCAGCTACTCGGGAGGCTGAGGCAGGAGAATTGAATCGCTTGAAACTGAGAGGCAGAGGTTGCAGTGAGCAAGATCATGCCACTGCGCTCCAGCCTGGTGACAGAGTGAGACTCTGTCTCAAAAAAAAAAAAAAAAAAAAAAATAATTTCATTTATAATAGCTACACATAAAATTACCTAGGAATTAACCAAGGAAGTAAAATATCTCTATAACAAAAACTATGAAACACTGATGAAAGAAATTGAAGACGACACAAAATATGGAAAAATATTCCATGTTCATGAGTTGGAAGAATCAATATTGTTAAAATGTCTATACTACTCAAAGCAATCTACAGATTCAGTGCAATCCCTATCAAAACACCAATGAAATTCTATACAGAAATAGAAAAAACAATCCTATATATGGAATCACAAAAGACCCAGAATAGCCAAAACTATCCTAAGCAAAAATAACAGAGCTGAAGGAATCATATTATCTGACTTCAAATTATTCCTCAGAGCTTTCATCACCAAAACAGCATGGTATTCACATAAAAACAGATATATAGATCAACAGAACAGAATAGAGCACCCAGAAACAAATCCACACACCTACAGTGAACTCATTTGTAACAAAGGTGCCAAGAACATACACTGGGGAGAAGACAGTCTCCTCAATAAATGGTGCTGGAAAACGATGTCCATATGAAAAAGAAACGAAATTAGGCCCTTATCTCTTGTCTGATAAAAAAAATCAAATAAAAATGGATTAAAGACTTAAATTTAAGACCTTAACTATGAAACTACTACAAGAAAACACTGGTCTGGCCAAAAATTTCTGAGCAATACTCAAAAGCACAGGCAACCAAAGTAAAAATTGGAAAATAGGATCACATCAAGTTAACAAGCTTCTGCACAGCAAAAGATACAATCAACAAAGTGAAGAGACAGCCTACAGACTCAGAGAAAATATTTGCAAACTACCCATCTGACAAGGGATTAATAACCCTAGTCTATAAGGCACTCAAACAACTACAGGAAATAAAAGCTAATCTGATTTTAAAATGGGTAAAAGATTTGGATAGACATTTCTCAAAAGAGACATACAAATAGCAGATAGACATGAAAAGTTTCTCAGATCATCTCAGAAATGTAAATCAAAAGTACAATGAGATATCATCTCACCCCAGTTAAAATGGCTTTTATCCAAAAACAGGCTATAACAGATGTTGGTGAGGATATGGAGTAAAGGGAACTCTTTGTACACTGTTGGTGGGAATATAAATTAGTACAATCACTATGAACAACAGTTTAGAGGTTCCTAAAAAAATTAGAGCTACCATGTGATCCAGAAATCCCACTGCTAGGTATATACCCAAAAGAAAGGCAATCAGTATATCAAAGAGATATCTGCACTTGCATGTTTATTGCAGCTCTGTTTATAGTAGCTAAGATTTGGAACCTAAGTGTCCATCAACAGATGAATGGATAAAGAAACAGTGGTGCATACACACAAGAAGTACTATTCAGCCATAAAAAAGAATGAGATCCTCTTATTTGCAACAAATGATGGAACTAGAAGTCATTATGTAAAGTGAAATAAGCCAGGCACTGAAAGACAAAGATTGCATATTCTCACTTATTTGTGGGATCTAAGAATCAAAACAATTGAATTCATGGATAGAGTAGAAGGGTGGTTACCAGAGGCTGGGAAGGGTGGGCGGGGGAACTTGTGGGGTTATGAGGATAGTTGATGGGTACAAAAAAATGGTTGATGGGTACCCATATAACTTTTTAAAAGATTAGATGGTGAATTAAAAAAAAAAATCTTAAAGCTCAACAATGAGAAAATAGCCCAATTAAACGATGGACAAAAGATCTAAACTCATACCTCACAAAGAAGGTATACAGATGGCAAATAGGTATATGTAAAGATGCTAACCAGAGCAACGCCATCTTGAGCAGGGGCTGGGTGAAATAAGGCACACCTACTGGGCTGAATTCCCAGGAGGTTAGTCATTCTCAGAATGAGATAAGCGGTCTACACAAGGTACATGTCATAAAGACCTTGCTGATAAAACAGGCTGTGGTAAACAAGCCAGCTAAAACCCACCAAAACTAAGATGGCGACAAAAGTGACCTCTGGATATCCTCACTGCTCATTATTCACTAAGCATGCTAAATGACACTTTCATTGGCACCATGGCAGTTCACATATGCCATGGCAAATCGTGGTCTAAAAAAGGGGAGACATGAATAATCCACCCTGTTTAGCATATAATCCAGAAATAACCATAAAAATAGGCAACCAGCAGCCCTCGGGGCTGCTCTGCCAATGGAGTAGACATTCTTTATTCCTTTACTTTCTTAATAAACTTGCTTTCACTTTATGGATTTACCTCAAATTCTTTCTTATATGAGATCCAAGAACTCTCTCTTGGGGTCAGGATTGGGACCCCTTTCCAGTAACAAGGTTATTCTCAGCAACAGTTCATAATCGCAAAAGATTGGAAATATGAATGTCCATGAATTGAGGACTGGATGATTATGGTACATCTATGTAATCTATGCAATTTTCATTCATAGGATCCACCCATTAAAAAGATAGAGGCAGTTTATATGTGAAATGAACACCAAGGTATTAAGTATCCTGCAAGATACTTAAAAGTTACCAGAAAAAGGGCAAATTCTACTGTTTGCTTAAAATGAAAAAAGGAATATACACTTATAAATACTTGTATAATCATAGACTGTGTTTGCAAGAATACACACACAAAACAGATAAAATTGTTCCTTCTGGGGTGTAGACTGGGAGACATAGGTTGAGTATGATCTGTTTGAACTTTTACATATGTTTGTGTTGACTTTTTAAAAGTATACTTTAATGTTTTTAAGTTGTGAGCATTTTTTATTTTCAGAAATGGAAACATCAATTTACCTTTTTTCAATTTTGATTGGGAAAAATCCTCATAATAGTTAAAGCTGTATTTCTCTTGGTATGTTAATCTAAAGTGATTACCTTGAATACAGATTTAAACTTTTTGGTTGGGAAATTTGAATTAGGCTGAGCCAGAATTGGCTTCCTTTTTTAGGGAATATAGGAGAAGGTACTATACAAGTGAAAGAAAAAGGTGCTTAGATGGGTATAAGTGGTTGTTTCTCCTTTGGAATCTGGGGCGTTGGAATTTTTAAAAAAGGTTGTTTTTGGAGAAGTACTTGCAGTAGATAAGAAAGGAGAGAAAACACTGAAAAGGCGATTTTCCTGAGTGATTTTTCTAGATTCTGTGTTGTGAGCAGATTCACTCTGTGAGCAGTATTGTTCTAGGGCCAGGCAATCAAATATGGCATTGAGGAGCTTATTCTCTCTACTTTTGCTTAGAACCTTGTGCTGCTAATGGCATCTGAGGAGAATGTCTGCTGTCACCAAATGACACCCTTGTATGGACATTGCCAGATTGGTTTGTGAATATATATAAGGCATTTGTTACATGCTGAATTGTCTCCCAAAAATCCTAACCCCAAGTAGCTCAGAATGTGACTATATTTGGATGTAGTTTCTTTTAAGTGGCAATGAAGTTAAAGTGAGGTAATTAGGGTGGGTCCTAATCCAGTATGACTAGTGTCCTTAGAAGAAGAGTCAATCATGATGGAGACATGTACAGAGGAAAGACCATATGAAGACACAGGAAGAAGACACCCATCTATGAGCCAAGGAGAAGGGCTCACTAGGCTGAAGGAGAAAGGCTCATGAGGATAGTGAAGACTCAAGTCATTGTAGATAGTCACAAATTTGTGAGACCTTGCCATTTGGATTACACTCAGATCTGCATGAATTCCCAACATACTCAGTGAATATTGACTTCTAACTCTTTTCTTTGCTAATTTTAAGAGGAAGATCTGTTTATTTTTATTTTACTATTTATTCAGTGAGTGCTAATGGAGATGTTACTATGTGCTAGGAAATTCAAATTGCATAAGTCTGCACATTCAACTTTCCCTTTTGTATGTCTCAAAGATGTTAAAATTCAATATTTCTTCAAACTAAACTCATAATCCTGCCCTTCCAACGTGGTCTTCTCTCTGTGCCTCTTGTATTACAGTAAAATGGCACTACTTCCAGTTATGCAAGTCTGAAATTCAGAGTTCATCTTTGGTATTTCTAATCCTCATCTTCCATATCCAATCCATCACCAAAGCCTTTCTGTTGACCCTCCTTATTATCTCTGGAGTCTATTACATATGTTTCTCCACCGGCAGCACTATCACCACCTTGGCCCAGGCTATTCCACTTAAGCTCATGTGCAAGCTTTTGCCATCCTGCAGCCTGCCAGAGGAGTCTTTTCAAAATTCAACTCTATCCCAAAGGAGCCGTATTAAAAACAAAAAACAACAACAACAAAATAAGCTCTAATTAATGCCATCCCCCACTTAAAAACCTTCTCATTGCTTTTCTTTTTGTTGTTTATGTTGTTTTTTATTTTGGTCTTGTTTTTTCACTTAAGACAATAGAAATTTATTCTCTCACAATTCTGGAGGCCAGAAGTCTAAAATCAATGTGTTGGCAGGGACTATAGTTTCAATGTTTGTCTACTCCCAAACTCATGTTGAAATTTAATCCCAGTGTGGCAGTATTGAAAGGTGATTGGGTCATGAGGGCAGAGTCCTCATGCATGGATTAATAGGTTAATGGATTAATGGGTTATCATGGTAATGGAACTGGTGACTTTGTAAGAAGAGGACGAGACTGGAGCTAGCACATTCAGCTCCCTCACCATATGTTGCCCTGTGCTACCTTGGGATTCTGCAGAGTCCCCACCAGCAAGAAGGCCTTCACCAGATGTGGCCCCTTAACCTGGAACTTCTCAGCCTCGATAACTCTAAGAAGTAATTATAAGCAATGAAAACTGGACTAAAACAGCAGGGCTGTGCTCCCTGCAAAGGCTATTGGGGAGAATCTGTTTCTAGGCTCTGTCAGCTTCTGGTGGCTCTAGGCCTTTCTTGGCTTGTGACCATAAGACTCCAATCTATGCTTCTGTGGTCACATTGCCTCCAACTCTTGTTTTTTTTTTTTTTTTTTTTTTGATTTTTAATTTTTGTGGATTCATAGTAGTATGGCATACATGAGGTATTTTGATACAGGTATGCAATGCATATTAATCACATCATGGTAAATTGGATGTCCATCACCTCATGCATTTATCCTTTGTGTCACAAACAACTCAGCATATACTTTTAGTTATTTTTAAATGTCTAATTAAATTATTATTGACTATAATAGTCACCTATTATGCTATCATAGATTAGGTCTTACTCATTTTTTCTAACTACTTTTGATACTTGTTAACCATCCCCATCCCCCTACCCATTACACACTCCAGCCTCTTGTAATCATCCTTTTGCTCTCTATGTCCATGAATTCTACTATTTTAATTTTTTGCTCCCACAAATAACTGAAAACATGCAAAGTTTGTCTTTCTGTGGCTGAATTATTTCACTTAACGAACTCCAGTTCCATCCATGTTGTTGTAAATGACAGGATCTCATTCTTTTTTATGGCTGAATAGTACTCCATTGTGTATATGTACCACAGTTTCTTTATCCATTCATCTGTTGATGGATAATTAGGTTGCTTCCAAATCTTGGCTATTGTGAACAGAGCTGCAACAAATATGAGAGTGCAGATGTCCTTTATATACTGACTTCCTTTCTTTTGGGTATATACCCAGCAGTGGGATTACTAGATTATATGGTATCTCTATTTTTAGTTTTTTGAGGAACCTCCAAACTGTTGTCCGTAGTGATTGTACTAATTTATATTCCCACCAACAGTGTACAAGGGTTCCCTTTTCTTCACATCCTTGCCAGCATTTGTTACTGGTTGTCTTTTGGAGAAATGCCATTTTTACTGTGGTGAGGTGGTATCTCAGTATAGTTTTGATTTGCATTTCTTTGATGATCCGTGATACTGAGGAAGTTTTCATATGCCTGTCTGCCATTTGTATATCTTCTTTTGAGAAACGTCTATTCAAATCTTTTGCCCATTTCAAAATCAGATTATTAAATTTTTTTCTTGAGTTGTTTGAGCTCCTTATAGATTCTGGTTATTAATCCCTTGTCAGATGAGTAATTTGCAAATATTTTCTCCCATTTTGTGAGTTCTCACAGTTTTTCAATATACACAATTCCTCAGCCGACTTATGGCATCACATGATCTTGTCACTTTATACCAAGAATGTCTTCCTTTCTCATCTTCAGCCACAGTGGTTTTCTTTCGTGCTGTGTTCTCTCCTGCCTGTTCCGTGGTGAGCAGGTCTGTGTAAACCCACCCCCAAAGGCTGAGGGAGCTGAGAGACTGAAGAAAGAGGCTGACAAATTCAGTTTCTCAGAAAGAAATATTTAATAGGATCTTACAAACAGAAGTGATATCTGGAGTGGCCATGTGATGGTGGGTCCCTGCATTCACCACCCAGAAAGTATCCTTTGTATAGCAAGCTTTTAAGGTACAAACATGTGCAGCGGATTACATCTCAGTCTTTCTTGCTGTAACTCATGACCAATGGGGAGATTAGATAAGCATCTTCATACAGGGCTGCATATGCTACAGGCATTGCTTAAAGACCTTGCTGCAGAACACCTTGGTATGCAGGGGTTAAACATCAGTTAACATGGCGAATCCCCTCCCAGATGGAGTCACTCTTGCCATACAGTGGCTGTTTTCCTACACAGACACAGGCTTTCATTTATTCTGTTTCCTCTGCCTGGAATACTCTTCCCTTCCCTTTTTACCTTTTAGCTCTTGTTTGCTTTCAGATCCTAGCTCAAGCAAAACTTATCTCTGAAAAATCTTTCTCTGACTCTAACTAGGACAAATCCTTTATAATAAGATTTCTACCCACTGTGTGCCTTTCCTTTATAGCTCCTGTTGTGGCAGCAATTTTATATCAATTTGTTGCTTATTTGATACATGTCTCCCTAACTAGATTATAAGCACAACTGAGGGCAGAAACCATGTTTGCATTTTTCATACTCTGAGAAGCTAGCATGGTTGTTGGCCCATAATAAGTCCTCAATAAATTTTGTTGAATGCATGAGTGAATGAAGGCATAGGTCATCCCTCAAGAAAGTCCAGTCTAGAAGAAAGGAATCACAACTCAAAATGAGACATGTACTCTGTTAGAGATAGCACTACATTTTTTTAAAAAAGGGGACTTACTGAGCAATGAAATTCCAAAACCTGGTAACCACCACTTTAGGTCCTGAGGAATTTTAACAGAGAAAGTAATATAATCAAATGCATACTTTGGAAATTTTTCTCTGGCATCATGGTAGAAGTTGAGTTGTATCAGACTAAGCCAAGGGGCAGGAGTACAAATAAAGGATTATTTAAATATCTTGCTGAGAGATGAAGACCTGAATTTAGCTGGAAGCCATAAGGAGGAAAGAACAGATAAGAAATAAAAGATATAAAATGGGTTGAATCTTTTGGATTTAATGGTGTATTTATATGGGTGAAAGAGAAGACTTAGGTGAGTGGGTAATGTTGTTAAGCAGGGTTGGGACTATAAGAAATGGAATTAAATGTTGGGATAAAGGGATTGAGTTATATCTGAGGCATATGGTTCTATTGAATATCATAGTATTGTGGCTTTGATTTCTCTCTCTCTCTCTCTCTCGTGTGTGTGTGTGTGTGTGTGTGTATATGTGTGTCTAAATCTGTTAGGACTTCTTGAATCATTGTGTGTTCTTGACTCCTGAATATATTTGCCTGGTTTTCTCCCTACTTCACTGGCTACTCTTCTGTGCACAAAGCTGGTGCCTTCATCTAACTGCTTTTTTTTTTTTTTTTTTTTTTTTTTTTTTTGGGGGTATTGTCTTTGAAATCCACCAGGGGTGTGGTGGTGTTGTGGAAGCACACCCCAACACAAACAA
>CAUYQU010018805.1:0-19899 GCA_963574635.1 Cheracebus regulus
CTTGGGAATCACATTATCAGCTGCGTGATTGGGTTTTTAAAAAAAGTAATCCATAGTTATAGCAAACAAGTTGATAGTCCAAATGACACTTTGTTGCTGTGCGATCATGGGTGAGTAATGCTGATGACTATTTCACTGGCAGACAAGGGGCCAGCTACATATTTTGTATGAAAAGTTGTTTATGCTGTCAAGGATCTGTCAAGTTCAATCTTAGATCATCTAATCATTTCTTTTTTAAAAGACCCAGAGTTTTAGTTAAATGGTAGAGGTAGCAACATTTTGAAACTTTAAAAAATATAACAGATGTTAAAGTTGGCAATAATACTTAGTATTTCTTTAATATTTTTTCCCAGTAAATTTTTTTTTAAGTTCAGGGGTACAGGTGCAGGTTTGTTATATAGGTAAACGTGTGTCATGGGGGTCTGTTGTACAGATTGTTTCATCACCCAGGTATTAAGCCCAGTACCCATTAGTTATGTTTCCTGACCCTCTCCCTCCTCCCACCCTCTGATAGGCCCCAGTGTGTGCTGATCCCCTCTGTGTGTCCATGTGTTCTAACATTTAGCTCCCTCTTATAAGTGAGAACATGTGGTATTTGGTTTTCTGTTCCTGTGTTAGTTTGCTAAGGATAATGGCCTCCAGTTCAACCATGTCTCTGCAAAGGACATGATCTTGTTCCTTTTTTATGGCTGCATAGTATTCCATGGTGTGTATGTACCACATTTTCTTTACCTAGTCTATCATTGATGGACATTTAGGATGGTTCCATGTCTTCACTATTGTGAATAGTGTGATATAAATATAAATCATTCTATTATAAATATACATGCACGAATATACATGTGCATGTATCTTTATAATAGAACAATTTATATTCCTTTGGGTATAAATCCAGTAATTGGGTTGCTGGGTCACCCAATAGGATTTATCGTCACCAAAGTCATATATTGATTATATGTGGGTTTGAAGGTTATTCCTCTCCACTGTTGATAGTCCTCGTGTTATTTTCCAGTCTCAGTGGTTAGACAGTGGCCAGTCTGTGAATGGCATTGATGTGAACGACACATTCCTGCATAGGGTGCCTATCCTTGTGTGTATTAGTCTGTTTTCATGCTGCTGATAAAGACAAATGTGAAACTGGGGAATTTATAAGAAAAAGAGGTTTAATGGACTTACAGTTCCACATGGCTGGGGAGGCGTCACAATCATGGTGAAAGACACCTCTTCCAAGGCAGCAGATGAGAGAATGAGATCCAGGTGAAAGAGGATCTTTCCTCTTTCCTCTGAAGGTTTTATAAAACCTTCAGATCTCCTAAGACTTATTCACTACCATGAGAACACTGTGGTGGAACCACCCTCATGATTCATTAATCTCCCACTGAGTCCCTCCCACAACATGAGGGTATTACGGGAACTACAATTCAAGATGAGATTTGGGTGGGGACACCCAGACCATATCACTGTGGTATGAAGTGCCTTGGCTGTGGGGCAGTTGGGCAGAGCCAAAGGAAGATGGCACCTCTTGGACAGGATGATGTGTCTGTCCTGATGAATGACAGTCCTGAGAGCCTTTCCCGCTGGATACAGGCAAGAGCTTGAGCCGTCTCCTTCACTAACATAGAAGGAGGACTCCTACAGAGACCAGAATGAAGGCAGGCAGGGGAGGGCTGGGAGAGGACTTCAGTTTGCTGAGTGCCAGTATCTCCTCTTCACTGTTGCACTAGGGTGGAAGTGTTCTCCTCTCCCAACCCCACTTTGCTACCAAATAACCTATGAGTTCCTGTGTTCACATCTTTCTACTATGCAGTGACTTCTCATGGCAACTTTAATAATTACCTTCAGTAATTCAGTAATTTCTTCTTCTTCTTTTTTTTTTTTTGAGACGGAGTTTTTCCTCTGTCACCAGGCTGGAGTGCAGTGGCAACCCCCACCTCCTGGGTACAAGGGATTCTCCTGCCTCAGCCTCCTGAGTACCTGGAACCACAGGCACCTGCCACCATGCCCAGCTAAATTTTCTAGTTTTAGTAGAGATGGGGTTTCAGTAAGTTCAGTAAAGCTTAGTTCTATATTCCCAAGTTCACCAGCATGGATCATAATAAAGGAACACACAGCTAAGAAACAAATTCTGTGTACCAGGTATGTGAGTAAACAACAAAAGTGTGGGAGCCAAGGCCCTTGGCCCCTGCAGGTTTGCTGAAAACTGCTGGCACGAGGCTGATTAGAGAAAAGGCATGCAAATGTATTTAACATGTATACACGGAAGGCTTCAGCATGAAGACCCAAAGATCCAGGGGAAATTGTCCATTTTTATGCTTAGGCTTAACAAAGTATGGAGAGCTGTGGAGAAACAGTGATAAAAAGGGCCTGATCGAATGCTGATAGATGGAGTGGGAAAACCTAGCAAGGCCTGTCTGTCTAGATTCTTCTTGGACTCTCTGAGCAGCATTCTTTTTTCCTGGATGTGGGGCAGGACCCTCTGGAATGGGGGTCTTAATGACCTACAGTGAAACAAACTAGGTTGAAGAATTTTTCTTTTTTTTTTTTTTTGAAATGGAGCCTGGCTCTGTCGCCCAGGCTGGAGTACAGTGTCACAACCTCTGCTCACTGCAACATCCGCCTCCTAGGTTTGAGCGATTCTTCCGCCTCAGCATCCCCAGTAGCTGGGATTACAGGCACGCACCACCATGCCTGGCTAATTTTTTATTTTTAGTGGAGATGGGGTTTCGCCATGTTGGCCAGGCTGGTCTCAAACTCCTGACCTCAGGTGATCCACCTGCCTTGACCTCCCAAAGTGTCAGGATTATAGGCATGAGCCACCATGACCGACCTGAAGAATTTCTTTGTGACCAATTTTTACACAGAAAGGTGGAGGGAAAGTTAAGAGTCACAGTTTTAGGGTTTTTGGCTGGCTTTGGGGAGAAGTTCTGGTTTCTATGCCGGGGAAGGGGGATTCTCATTTTTATGGCACCTAGGGGAGAATGGGACTGAGAGAGGGAGGCAGGAGGAGGTCAGGGGAAAACTGCTGCTGCTGAGGCCATTTGGGGGCACTGTTGTCTGAGCCCCAAGAAAAGCTCGACATGGCTCCAATGTGCCAGCCCTCTAACCCAAGGCATGCTATCCCTGAGCTGGCATGTGGGGACTCGGAAGTTTGAGGTACAACTGTGTGTAAGATCCCAGAGAGCCATGAGCAAGACTGGGTGTTGGGAGGTGGTCCTATGGCAAGAGCCTAGCCTGTGGGCTCTGGGTGTCACTTAACCGCTCTGCCTCAGTTACCTCAGCCTCAAAATGGGGGTTCAGAACAACTGTTGCTTCCTAGAAGTGCCGTGAGGCGTCAGTGATTGAATTCATGCAGTGTTTGGCGCAGTCCTGGATTCTGGCTAGGAAGTGCTTGGTGGATGTTGGCAGGAGCCTTTGTCCTATCTCTCACTGTCCCTGTTCTGCCCCAGCTGTTACATCAGAAGCTAGGGGCTGCCAGGTGTAGTGGCTCATGCCTGTAACCCCAGCACTTTGAGAGGCCAAGGCAGGTGGATCACTTGAGGTCAGGAATTCGAGACCAGCCTAACATGGTGAAACCCCGTCTCTACTAAAAATACAAAAAAAATTTGCCTGCCGTCATGGCAGGCACCTCTAGTCCCAGCTACTCAGGAAGCCGAGGCAGAAAAATCACTTGAACCCAGGAGGTGGAGGTTGAAGTAAGCCAAGAGCTACAGCAAGACTCCATCTTAAAAAAAAAAAAAAAGACCAGGCGTGGTGGCTCACACTTGTAATCCCAGCACTTTGGAGGCCAAGGCAGGTGGATCACCTGAGGTCAGGAGTTTGAGACCAGCCTGGCCAACATGATGAAACCTCATCTCTACTAAAAATACAAAATTAGCTTGGTGCGGTGGCACGTGCCTGTAGTCCCAGCTCCTTGGGAGGCTGAGGCAGAAGAATCGCTTGAGCCCAGGGGGTGGAGCCAGTGAGCTGAGGTGGCACCATTGCACCCCAGCCTGGGCCACCCCTGAAGACTGTCTCAAACACACACACACACAAAAACAAAAAAAAGAGGAGCTTCTGTCACCTTAGTTTAGTCCCCATGTGAGGAGGAAAGAATCTTACCATTCTATTCTAGTTTCAGCTGCCTTATCTGACTTAGGTTTAAACAATCGTGTCATCCTTCTGGCTGAGTTCTACTGATCATCATCAGTATCTTTTGGTTCACGGTGTGTTTTGAGACAAAACTGCCTGAGTGTGTTCAGACTGCTGCAGCAAAATACCAGAGACCAGGCAGCTTGTAAACAACAGAAATGTGTTTCTCACAATTCTGGAGACTCGAAGTCCAAGATCAAGGCACCAGCAGATTCTGTGGCCAGTGAAGGCCTGGCTCCCTGTTCACAGATGGCTGTTTTCTCGCTCTTCGTCCTCATGTGGTGGACGGGATGAGGGAGTGTCTGGGGTCTCCTTTCACAAGGGCACTCCTCTCACCTACCTACCTCTCAAAGCTGCACCTCCTCATCCCATCACCTTGGGGGTTAGGATCTCAACAGATGAACTTGGGGTGGGTGAGGGGGACACATTGAGTCCACTGCAAAAATAAACCCAAACTGTGAGCACTGGCCTTTGTTGTCAAGGGGAGAAAAACACAAGGTTCCCCTCTGCAGACTGGAGTCTGACTCAGAGAACCTGCAGAAACACGTTTCCCTCTCTAGGCTGACTCTTAGACTTGGCCCATTTTGCACTTTTTCAGTGTCTAATGTATGCACAGCAGATGCTTGAGTTAAACTGAATGGTGTTGAATGCTCTCTGGATAATGGCTTTTTTTTTTTTAACCAGACTTTTGGAACACCTAGTTCAAACAGAGAGAGAGTACCAGAATCTTCTGCGGCAAACTCTAGGACAGAAAACTCAAGAACTGTATCATCTTCAGTTAAAATTAAAACCGAATTGTGAGTAATTTTCCACTTGCTCTTAGGTGTGTTTGAGGTAGAGACTTTAAAATCTAGCTGATATTCTAGTTAGCTAGCTGATATTCTAGTTAGCTTTGCTTTGAAGAAACAGTTGAGGTTATCTTCTGTTACAGCAGGACTCCAGTAGATTCGAGACTACTCGATAATAAAAAGGGACTGCTGATACATTCAACAACATGGCTGCATTATAAATGCAGTATGCTAAGTGAAAGAACTAGATTCACAGCCAGTGTGGTGGCTCATGCCTATAATCCCAACACTCTGGGAGGCCAAGGCTAGCAGATCACTTGAGCCCAGGAGTTCAAAACCAGCCAAGGCAACAGGGCGAAACCCCGTCCCTACAAAAAAATAGAAAAAACCAGCAGGCTTGATGTTTGTGTACCTGGTAGTGCTAGCTACTCAGGAGGCTGAGGTGGGAGGATCACCTGAACCCAGATGGTCGAGGCTGCAGTGAGCCAAGGTCTATGCCACTGTACTCCAGCCTAGGTGACAGGGAGACCATCTCAAAAAAAAGAAAAAGAAAAAGATTCAGAAGGCCACATATCATGATGCCTTTTCCTCCAGAAAACACAAAACTACAGGGACAGAATCAGGAGGAGGAGGAGAGGGGACTGATTATAAAGGGCACATGAGGGCTTTTGGGATTGATGGTCATTTCTCTATATGTGCTGCCACCTTCACAGCACACTGGATAAGTAAATATGCCTCTGTCAGCCGACATTCCTTTTGGGCCACTTAGAAATGAGCTCCAGAGCTAACTCTTGGAATGTGGACCAGATAAGCTCTGACATAAAACCTCAACACTAAAACCTATTTCCAGCACAGTTAGGGATGTGGTTTAGTGTTTAGGTTTTAGTGTTGAGGTTTTATGTCAGAGCTTTTGAAAGATGTGGGGATAAACATATAAAGTGGTAGACCTAACAAGTCAAATTCCAAATTAACTCAAGGCATCCTAGATTAGGCGGCTTCTCTCTAGAAAGTGAATCTTAGAATTAGGAATTGTGTAATAGGAATTGGAGTGGCTGAGTGACATAAGGTTCATTCATCTCTTTTTCACATCACATTTACGTTCTGGAATCATTTCCAGAATGTAAATTCCAGCTGGTTACTTTGGAAGACTTTTATGGTTAGACTAGTATGTAACAAATTGCCAGTTGTTACAGGTATTACAGAGAACCCAGCAGCCCTCCACAGGCAGAGAACAGATAAAGAGCTTATAGACTGGTTGCAGCTGCAAGGAGCTGATGCAAAGACAATCGAAAAGGTAAACATACAACAAAGAAATTCTTACGGTGTTGTTACACAGCTGCTTCACTCTTCCAAATCTGATCTTTATTTCAGATTATTAAAGACGGTTATACACTGTCTGATATTCTTAATTAGATCACTAAGGAAGATCTAAGATACCTTCGACTACGGTAAGAGCCTCAAAACAGTTTATATAAGAGAACACGCCCTTTTATGTGTGAATATGCTTAAAGAGCAGAAAACAAAGAGCTGGGCCTCCCTCCAAACTCTGGAGTTCTGCTAGATTCAAGCTGGGAAAAAGCCAACGCGTGGCAGAAACTGAAAGCCAGGCAGGTGAAGTCAGACGTAGGCAGGTGACAGAGGAGCTGGCTAGTCAATCTCCTGTCATTAATGCCTGGCTGGGAGTGGGGGAGGCACCTGGCTTGAGGGCCCACACGCTGGATCCCTCCCCCTCTGTAAACTGCAGCCTGCCTTCTTATTCCTGCATCATTTGAAATAGCCAGCTCTCTGCAGGTACGTACCTCTAAGGCCATGTCCTAACACTGCTGGGACACAAGTGTCACCTCCGTATGTGAAGAGAATGTTTTTAAGTTAGAGGCTGCATTTCTAAGCACTGTTGGCTTGAAGCTGTGACTCTGAAGACAGCTGTTTGTTTCCTAGGGGTGGTCTCCTCTGCAGGCTCTGGAGCGTGGTCTTCCAGTACAGAAGGGCTCAGGAGACCTCAGAAACCAAAGATGAGGCTTGATACCTATCAGCTAAGCTGGGGACAGAGTGCAACAACATGCTACATGTTTTGTTAAAGCTTCTGTTAGTGTATAGATGCATTCTGCTGTGTTTACATATCTTAAAAAATGCCATTGTTCAAAAATTTAAAGTTTTAAATACTGTCTGTACTGAATTTCTTTTGAAACCTATTATTTATAAACATAGAACTGTGTGTATTGTGAGAAGAGTGAGCCCTGGTTTTGACCTCCCAGAATATTAGGAAGTTCACCTGTGGTCCTAGCTGCTTGGGAGGCTGAGGTGGGAGGATCGCTTGAGCTCAGGAGGTGGAGGCTGCAGTGGGCTTTGATCACACCACTGCACTCCAGCCTGGGCAACAGAGGGAGACCCTGTCTCAAAAAAAAAAAAAAAGTACATCCTTTAGCACTTGCTGGAATGGTGAAACAAGGGGCGTTTAACATGGAAGCTGGGACTTGCTTCAGAACTGTCATTGTTCTTAAATTTGAGAAACACAACATTGATACGAATGTGCCTTGTATTTAATGTTTGATGTGAACGGAAAATAGCTTCTTATTTATACTGAATGTCTAAGTAGAGAAAACTATGTAGCCTTTGATTATGAAATAGTCTTATTTAAAAATGGACCTGTCCTGCTGTCTGATTATAATAAATATTGTGTCTTAAAGAGAAATGATGGTCAGTGTGAACAGGCTGCAGCACCAATGCTGCACACAGTGGGGCGGGCGCTATGGCTGAAGGCCGTGGGTTGTTACAAGTATGCCTGTGAGGGGCCCCATGATAATGGTCTCCTCTCAAAAAGGTGGCGAGGCACAGGCATACTAGGAATTGTTCTTCCTTTTCATAATTAAAACAGTTGTATACTTTGAACAAATACTCTAAGCCAAAAATAATCTTTTATCATATTCACACTAAGCATTCAATAATATCTTTTAATGCAGCAATGTACAAACCGCATACAATTACTACCTGCTCAATCTACACACTTAGTCTTAGTGGACGTTTACAAGCATTTCATTGACTGGGTTTTCTTCCTCCTTAACCAAGTTGAGAACACTGTCTAGCAGCCCCTGAAGGTATAGAGACTCACCTTCTACTCCCCTTAACTGACTGACTGAAACTTGATCCACTGATTGGCACCATGAACTTCGAAAAGTGGGTCACTGGAGTAGATGTGGTAGCCCAGCTCCTCCAAAGGCGGCTCAGGATCAGCTGTGGCAAACTGGGTGGCATCCTCAATTTCCTTCCTCACTTCCACATCAATTTCCTAAAAAGTGTGAAAGGTTTTTGAATGAACAGCAGTTTTAGTACCAACCAGAATTCTACTGAGGACCTGTTGCTGGTGTAACTCTTCTAACTACAAGCACTAACAGTTGCTAACTTGGAAGATTCTGGAATACAGATTTCTAGGGTGTATCTTTTCCAAAGTATACTCTTAAGAAAAAAGAACTATGCTACTGGGGGGGCTTGGCCACTGTAATTAGTGATAGCATTTACTCAGGTGGTCTACAGTCCACCAAAATCTAAAGAGTAATCGAATTTGGAGTAGAGGAAACTAAAAGGAAACTCCTGCCCCGAGGGACTTTGGAATTCATTATGCCCCATCACATCACTTTCTGGGCTTAGAGAAACCCACACAAACTCTGTCTGTGCCCACCCAGGGGTGGCAACTTTTGGGGGGGTGGGGGGCAAAAAAGGCCAACCTTCAAACCACCATGAACGAGTAGCTGTACCTTTAATTCTTCCACACTGGCAAGATTGCTGTTCACCATCCTGTCCTTGAGAAGCATAATAGGGTCACTCTTACTTCTGACTTCCTGAATTTCTTCTCATGTATGGTAACTATGGGGAGGGAAAAAGAGTAATCGATCAGTAAGAACAGCTCCAGGAAAGCAAGGACAGCATGAAGAAATAGGATATTGAGTTGGACTGTCCCAATGAGGTGAGATACAGAAGTGTGTTTCTGAAACAAAGGGGCACATCAATGCCTATGTCACCATAGGAGTGGCAGAGTTTCACTTTCAAAATACCCGAATGCAGCCTAACATTCTGTAAGAACTGCTTCTGTCTTTTCTAGAAAACCATATACTGGTAAGTCACAGGGCTTCTCTGGCATTCTGACAACAGGGGCCAAGTTTGTGCTTGCTGCTTTAATTTAGACATAAGGGTCGAAAGAAGTGTCTCTTGTCCCACCCATTTGAGCTCCAGTATACTACATGGGTGGGGGCAGCAGAGAGAGTTTTGTGCTGATAATTAGACTCTGAGACATCAGACCACCCAGCAGGAAATCTATGTGCCTTGCCTTTCTCCCTTAAGTCCCCCTAAGGAAGCACAGCCAGCCAGCAAAACCTTGGATACCAAGTCTTCCAATTCTATGATGTAGAATTTTTGCCTACATCATTTAAGTATCACTACATCACTAAAAGGATTCTACCACTTTCAACAACAGATTTACACAAAGTACATTTTTCCATGTACTATACTCTCTACATGGTTTTCCCCTAGAAGTCCACTCTATGAAGGCTTGTTTATTCAGCTGTGTCACACCTGGGATTCCAGAATTACATGCCACAGCTACTAAGCCAAAAAGTAAAATTCATACCTTCCTAGTGCTTGATGTATTTTCAACAGATTGAACACCCAGTTAGCCTTGCTCTATGCCAGACAGAAGAACATCTCCAAATTCTGATCCTCTTCAGGTGGGGTATGCCATCTGTGGACCTGGGGTAAAACCTACAAAAGTTAAATGCCCCCAAAGATACTACCCTACCATCAGCCTTGTTTTATGTAACAATTTCCAATGTTCTTTTTAAAATCACTGCTTGTGCTCGCACACTGTCGGGGTTTTCAGAAAGCTTTCTTTTTAGGAGGCACTGCTTTCAGACTGAGACTCCAAATAACTTGATGCCAACAAAACTAACTGCATACAAGAAGTGAACTGGTATGTAGCTGCAAAAGCAAATGTTGAAATGTGTACCTTTTGCCATGTAACATCATTCAAAGCCCACCACCTCTAGAAACCACATTGCCCATGAGTGTACCTGACTCCAGGATCACTCATGCTGTGCCCGTGGTAACGATAAGTCTGCAGTTCCATCAGGATGGGCCCCTAAAATAGAACCGGTAGGCAGTTAGGAACGATGATGGGAATAGCAGCCCGATGATCCATGGCCTCAAACGCAGGCCCTTTATTAAGTGTCCAGTGTATTCTTATCAGATCTTCTGAGTTGTCCCGAATTTCTTATTTGTTGACTGATGATCTGTTCTCATTTCTAGCATGTATCGATTACATATTTCATCTTATTTTTAATAAGGCAATCTGGCAATAGCTTGTTTTGAATCAAAAAGGCCAGGTATGGTGGCTCATGCCTGTAATCCCAGCACTTTGGGAGGCTGAGGCAAGTGGATTACCTGAGCCCAGGAGTTCGAGACCATCCTGGACAAAATAGCAAACCAATCTCTAAAAAAAAAAAAAACACACACACACACACAGAAAAATTAGCCAGGCATGGTGGCATGCACCTGTAGTCCCAGCTACTTGGGAGGACCACCTGAGCCTGGAAAGTCAAGGCCACAGTGAGCTGTGAGTGTGCCACTGCCCGAGACCCTATCAGAAAAAGGCTTTGAGCATGTGCTAGAGCCTCCTGATACTAGCTAGGCAGATTTCCATCTCATGCGCCTTTCTCGTGGTGTGTTGTGGGGCTGGCAGCCACTTGTACTTCACAGATCTTGCTAGTGTGTAACAAAGTTGGCAGGTACCAACAACCTCTGCTCCCCAAACTCCGAGGCTCTGCTTGGAGTCTGCCCAACTGGGCTCTGTATCACCAAGTGGCCTGCTTATTCTACACTAGCCCACTTCCAGGAGATGGCTCTGAACACTGAGGGGTGGGGAAGCATTGAGGATCCTTGGTTGGTTTGGTGTAGCAGTTAAAATGGGGGAGTGGGGAGCTGGCTCAGAGTCCAGGTGCTTGGATTCCAATCCAGGCTCCAAGGTAGAGTAGCTCTGTACCTTTAACTGCTCTGTGGCTGTTTTCCTGTATGTGAAATGGGCAAAACAGTAACACCTAACTCAGAATTGTGAAGGTTATCTGGCTGGGAAAGTCAACACATTCTACAAATCACCATGTCTCCAGCCAGAGCTGGCTCCCACAGATTCTTTTCAAGAATTGGGAGAGGTGGGGTCAAAACTCACCATCAGGGCCTGGTGCTCCCAGCCTTAGAGTCCTGACATAGACTGCTCAGCCCACTGTCCCCAAGCTGTGGTCCTAGTCCTGGTCTAGTTCATTCTACTCACTAGCACTTGTTTCATGTTCCATTTCCCACCCTCGCCTCCCCAGCTCTTCCATCATTCTGGCCACATCTGAAACGCATCACTGCCCAAACATACATGGTATGGCACTGAAGTGGGGAACACTGATTTAGGGAGAACACCCAAACCTACTAAGCCTACATACTAGTGCAGAAGGAACTGAAACCTCTCTTCAGGCCCATCTTCCTCACTGCCATATACTAGAAGGGAAAGATCCTTAGGACTGAGCAAGACTAAGATTACAAGCTTCAGTCATTCTATTTAATGTGTCTAAGACACACACGTTAAATGCCTATTATAAATATGACATTCTATGCTGGACACTGTGGATCCCCTATCTGTTCCTTCAAGGGGCTCATGATTAATGGGGGTTGGGGAGGAGGTACAGAATTAACCTAACTAAAAGGCAAAGTAGCTGTCATGAAGAAGACAGAGGCCAAAGCAGAGGAAGCACCAGAACAGATTTCCCCCAAACAAGAGCAATGTGGGCTTCCCAGCGGGTGAGCTAAGGACCAAGCTACTCAGAAAGGAGCCCTGCTCTCTTCACTGGCCTTCCAGCTCATGCACCTCAATTAGCAGCTACTCTCTAACAGCTTCAACAGACACAGGGGAGGCAGTCTTTGAACTCCTAAAGATGTCATTAGCCCAGAGGCCTTTAGAGTCTTACCTTCCCAGATCTACAATAGGCAGCAGCAAACCTTGTCGCCTGTCAGACACACAGGATATCCATTCCATCCACCTGTGAATAAACATGGGAGGGGCAAAGCATGAATCCAACTGCCCCAAACCATTTTACTTTCACATGGCCTGCTCATGCATGAGAATCAAACTCTTCAATGTTTCTAAGATCCGTAAGTCTCTGCACAAGTGCACACCCTGGGCCCCAGCCCCACCACAGGTGTCCTTACTCTCAACCCAGGAATGAAATCCCCTCTCTTGTAGTAATCAGTGCTGGCTGCTGCTCTCTCAACAGATGTTCCCATTCCATAGTGGTTATTCTCACAGATGAAAATAGAAGGTAATTTCCACAAAGCTGCCATGTTGTAAGCTTCAAATATCTGGCCCTGGAAGTAGTTATGAAAAGGGGTTTCATTTGGCTGCTTTCTCTAGGCTTCATCATCTGTAACAGCTGCTGCTCTGCTTGGCACAGAAGGCTTTTATCTCCTCTTCTAAAACTGAGCTTTGGGTGGTGAGGGAAAGCGGGGTGGGGGGTGGAGGAGGAGCAGCAGGCATCACACTCCTGTAGCTAAGGGAGGTGAATAGCCAAATACTACCACCGGATTCTTTGGGGCCGTGCTAGCAGTAAGGAACACACTGGAAAAAAGATAATATGCAAAAACGTGTGGCTGCCTAGTTTTATACTTTATTAGAAATCTATCAGGCCCACTGGATAGCCAGAGTGAACTAGCACCTGAGAATTGGCCTCTAGGACAGGGCTTCACAGAGTGCCGGTCACAGACTGGGGATGACTCGGTAACAGGAGAGGCACAGAAACTGAGTTAGGACTCAGACGCTATTGTCTGAATTTGACACTGCCTGCCCTGGCATCCAAAAGATTGGGTCTGTATTGTTTTGCAATAGGTTGAGGGCAGGGCCTTTATCAAGCACTGATGTAGAGCAAAGGCGAGCTCCTTCACAGGAATGCACCCCTATAAGGCTCTTGTGAAATGGTGCTAAGAGGTCAATCTCTAATCTGGTCATAAATCAACCAAATTTGAGTTAGTCATAGGAACTGCTATTTCACCTAATAAGCAATACACTACTACTTTAGAAACTCAACTGTGAATATTAAACACTTTGAAAATAAAATTGTTATTGGGAAGTTAAGAGACATAATTACCTGATTAGCAGTGCCATTGCCATATAAAGTCAGGCAGACCTCATCTTTTCCATTATACTTACAGGCTAGAGCAATCCCAGGGCCCAGGGGAACCTAACATGAAGGACAACCAAGAAAGGAACCACAAAAATCCATGAGGGGAGATATAAATGCCCCGCATTTTAACTCCTGGCCAGAATCTGGCACAGAAATTACACTGCTGCTACAAACTCTCCTTCCAATCCCATCTCTCTGCTTATCCCACCTCCATTATTTTCAATGAACCAGTAAAGTAATACATAAATACTAAGTTCTGTTTTAACCAGTAAGCAATAACATTTCTGCATTCAAGAGTTAAAAAATAAAACTTGGCCAGGCATAGTCCCAGCACTTTGCGAGGCCGAGGCGGGCAGATCACAAGGGCAAGAGATCAAGACCATCCTGGCCAACATGGTGAAACCCCATTTGTACTAAAAATACAAAAATTAGCTGGGCATGGTGGTGCATGCCTGTGATCTCTGCTACTTGGGAAGTTGAGGCAGGAGAATCACTTGAAGCCGGAAGGTGGAGGTTGCAGTGAGCCAAGATCATGCCACTGCACTCCAGCCTGGTGACAGAGCGAGATTCCATTAAAAACAAAAACAAACCAGAAAACATATAATAAAACCTCAGTATGTTAGAAAATGAAAAAATGTCTGGATATAATTTTTGCTGTTAATTCTTCATCATTCACTAACTGATGAGAACAAGGACTCCATAATGAAGTTGACAAGATAAACCAATGAATGTACTGAAATAGAAATAAGGGGAAGGTATGGCTCCACTGCTAGAGGCTCCTGCTTCCTTAGAAAACAGCAAACACCTCAAAGGAAACATTATAAATCACCATCCAAGTCTACTTCTCTCTCAGATGGTGGGCTAGAGGCACTAGATCTTTAAAGGCAAACCAAGCCCCCAAAATACAGTCATGCATTGCTTAACAACAGGGATATAGTCTCAGAATTGCATCACTAGGTGATTTTGTCATGTGAACACCTTACTGTACTTGCACAAACCTAGATGGTACAGCCTACTGCACACCTAGGCTGCAATCCTGCACAGCATGACTGTACTGAATCCTGCGGGCAAAATATTTGTGTACCTAAACATAGAAAAGGTAATCTGTTGTGCCACTACAACATCACTAGGTGATAGGAATTTTTCAGCTCCATTAGAATCTCATGGACTACCATTGTATATGTGACACCGACCAAAGCGTCATTGAGCAGTACAAGGCCGTGCTACTTCAGGGAAAAGTCTGGAGCTGGGAAAGTTTCTGAAGACAAGAGCCAGGGCCAAATTTAAGGAAGCACACAACCCTCGTCCTTGACTACCTGTGGTCCCACAATGCCATTGCCCCCGTATAAGTTCTTGGCATACATGTGCATTGATCCTCCTTTCCCTTTAGCACAACCTCCTTTTCATCCTGGAAATGGCAGAACATACATATGTGCAACAGAAGCCAAATCTACGAAGCAAACCCAACTGCACCCCAAGTATGTACTCTGAGGCTCCACCATTAGAACTCAGAGGCCAATTCAGTGGTCTTGGGACCTGTCCCACCAGCCAAACACATGTTTCTCCTTGTCCTTCCACTAGTTCCATGTGCTTCAGTCTTTCTAGCTTTTCCTACTCTCTAATCACTGAGTTACCTTTAGATGTTAGCAAAAGTCCAGATGGTACCCTGGACTTTTTTGTTTTTCTAGCCAGTTACAATCATCTTATGACCTCTCCTATACTGGTACACTAAATATATTCGATCCTTGAACAGGGTTTGAACTGCATGGGTACACTTATACACAGATTTTTTTTTTTGCACGTGGATCAAAAATGCAATATACTCAGGAAGCAAACCCGAAGACATGGAAGGCTGACTTCCAGACTTGAGTATTTGAGGATTTTGGTATACTCGAAGGTCCTAGAACCAATCCCCTAGATATATGGAGGGACAACAGCAGTTAAAGAGTCAAGGAGGACTGGGTGCGGGGACACACATCTATAATCCCAGCACTTTGGGAGGCTGAAGTGCGTGGATCACCTGAGGTTGGGAATTTGAGACCAGCCTGGCCAACACAGTGAAACCTGATCTCTACTAAAAACACAAAAATTATCTAGGCATGGTGGTGAGAGCCTAATCCCAGCTACTTGGGAGGCTGAGGGAGGAGAATTGCTTGAACCCAGGGGGCGGAGGTTGCAGTGAGCTGAGATTGCACCACTGCACTCCAGCCTGGGTGAAAGAGCAAAACTGTCTCCAAAAAAAAAAAAAAAAAAAAGGTTAAAGGAGGGCTGGGTGCAGTGGCTCATGCCTGTAATCCTAGAACTTTGGGAGGCGAGGTCAGGCCACTGCACTTTAGCCTGGGCAACAGAGCGAGACTCTGTCTCAAAAACAACAAAACAGGTGGGGCACAGTAGCTCACACCTGTAATCCCAGCACTTTGGGGAAAGTCACATGAAAATCCAGACTTCCACCTTCTCTTGGAGTCATGAAAAACAGGAAGCATTAACCATGACTTTCACATGGCACCAACTGGCTAGAACCAAGTCATGGCATTCCTCTGGGTAGGGCATGGTGGTCCCAGTTCAGCATGAGTCCCTGTCACCATTCTTTGTTATGTATACCTAGCTGCCTTCACTGATTTATTCTACCTAGCTGGCCCTTGAAGGCATTTGATTCTATAACCCTTGACCTAAACCCACAAAACAAAAAACAAACAAACAAATCCTTTCTCCCCAAATTGTATACAGTACAGGTGGTCACAGTGCCAGAAAGTTTTAAAATAATAAAACTCTAAGAACAGGTACATAAACTGGCAATGTTATGTGTGAATGAATTGTTTAGCCTAAGCTTCATAGTGGGTTTTGGCGTTCTACTTTTTATTCTAAGATACTGACTTCAGCCAGGCACAGTGGCTCACCCCTATAATCCTGGCACCTTGGGAGGCTAAGGTGGGCAGACTGTTTGAGCCCAGGAGTTTGAGACAAGCTTGGACAACATAGTGGGACCCCATCTCTACAAAAAAAACACAAAAATTAGCTGGGTGTGGTGGTGTGTACCTGTGGTCCCAGCTACTTGGGAGGCCGAGGTGAGAGGATCTATTGAGCCCAGGGGGCAGAGGCTACAGTGACCCAAGATCATACCACTGTACTCTAGCCTGGGCAACAGACAGAGACTGTCTCAACCAAATAAATAAATAAAAATTACATTACCAGCCTCAAATTCTTCCTATACATAAGACAGGGTAAAGCCCAGTAAGTATAAGCCATACTTCAATACCTAAATAACAAAGCTCTATCACAGACCTGCCACTCACCTAACTATCACACAAGTAACAGAAACCGCGAATAATTTTCTCTTTATACAGCTGATCTGCTTTTAACTCCATTCGGCGCACAGTCTCCATCATCCTGTAGTATTTGAACCCATCCTCCCTGGAGAGCACTGTTGTGACAGGAGGGCCTTCTTCCAGCTGGTGAAGGTCACATTTCTGAAATGGAGTAAGGTGGTTATTAATCCTCCATGTACTACACTGCAAACACTGTTGACCACTCTGAGATCTAACTCCATTGCAAATAATATTGAACTTGAAAAACTGCAAAGGAGCCCATTAGTAATGCTTCATATTGCTTCTATTCCTTCGATCTGTAAACCTCACTGTGCAGTGAGACGGGCCTTGAGGGGAAGGAAATCTTTCGAAGATGATTTTCACTGAAAGCCCCTAAAAGTCAACTGAGTTACAGGTTGAAATAACCTTCGAAGAAACAACTAAGACTCTTCTTATTCAAATATCTCACTGAATCACATTCTAAACTTTAGAATAAGCTTTTATTTTTATTTTTTAGCTTCTCCCCCTTCACCCCACAGAACACCAGCAGGCTGCTAATAATAAATTTTAGTTTTTGTGAAACTTCTCTGAATCTTTGATCCTGGAACGGTAAGAAAATGATGACTAAGCATGAACATCAAAATGTTCTATTCTAAAGGCAAAACTGTGTATCAGAGTGTACCTGTGAAAAAATTATTAACAAAGGAAAACACCTCTTACCTTAATTTCAAATGTAGCATCATTTGCAAAATTATGGGATGCTACCAGCACTGTGCTTGCCTGGAAAGACAAAAATATACAAGCAAATCAGTACTTTTAAATTGTCAGCAATTTTGGAAAGTATAATTACTATTCATCAGTTACCAGGATGAAGTTAAGGAAAGTTAATGAGCCCTAGCATATGCATGGACTTCTCTCCCACTTTGTGCACTGTGCCTGTATCCTCCTAGTCCTCCAAAATGAATCCATGCTTTGGCCAATGAAACACCATCTTACCGCCATCTGAAGGCAAGCAGCGCAAAGAGAAAGGGGCAAAAACCAAACCCATCCTTTGTTGTCAAAGAAATTATAGTGAGAATATAATGAAATTAGTGGCTAAAGAGACTAGATCATCTGTGAGCTGAGTTTGTTTTTGCCATTCTTTTTTTTTTGAGATCGAGTTTTGCTTTTGTCATCCAGGCTGGAGTGCAGTGGCACGATCTCGGCTCACTGCAACCTCCGCCTCCCGGGTTCAAATGATTCTCCTGCCTCAGCCTCCCGAGTAGCTGGGATTACAGGCACTCGCCACCATGCCTGGCTAATTTTTGTATTTTTAGTAGTGACAGGTTTTCATCATGCTGCCCATGCGGGTCCTAAACTCCTGACCTGGTGATCCACCTGCCTCGGCCCCCCAAACTGCTGGGATTACAGGTATGAGTCACCGCGCCTGGCCTGTTTATGCCATTCTTAGTCATAACGAGATACTCTTCATTTTAAGCAAGCTGAAATTATACTTCAAATAAAACTATGATTTAATCCCCACTCCAGGCAAAACTTCACTCTTCTATCAAATTGGATTTGCAAGAAAAAATATTTTAAATTGGTTGAAGTATGAGATAAATACATTAGGGAGACAAGACAAAAGAACAGATACTTAGCCCTCTCTGACTTAATGGGCGTGGGCCAGCTGTTTCATAATTTACAATTTACACAGCCTAAATCTTGTGTAGGTTTCTCTTGAAGCCCCAGTGGAAAGAAACGTTCTTTTGATGTTTGGGTGGCTATCACTGTTTGGAGCTAAAAAGCTTTGGGGGGAAGTGGGAAATGATTCCTTTCCAGTTTTACAATTGAGCAAACCTGCTCACAGCAAAAGTCTTCTATGCAATGGCTCAGGTTTAGGTTAGACCACAAAATGTATCCAGTTAGTATTATCATACTATTTTAGCCCCCTTCTGCCACATACTCACACTGACATGTAAACCAAGGTGATTTCTCCATAAAAAGCACATCTGATATGTTCATACCTTACCTAGTCCAGCACTGGACTGGATCTTGATGAGAAGATTCAAGACTGATCTGCCAAGTATATCCTGGAGTGTACAAACCAACAGGCAGAACGCTAATTACATATCTCTTCACCCCTCAATAGACCCTCATGGGACAAAGCCGACAAACACAGACTATGACACTGCTGGAGGAAAACAGTTCAAATACTAGAAATCAGTGTTTCCGTTAACTTAGAGATAGATACAGTCCACAACATTCTCAGAAAAAGTGTATTTGAGAAGCAAAGCTGAGACAGGGTGAAATAGCAAATGAATGGTTATGCCTGGCAATCATCAAACAGGTGTGTTCTTGGCAGTTAATAAATTATTTTGTGAGGTCAGAAATTGTTACTGCATTGTGAAATAGATTTCCAAATACACCCACAGAAACTGCAGTTTTTGGAAGGCAGGAGTCCAAACCAGCCAGCTAACAGTAACAAGGAAAAGGTAACTTCTCAATCCCAGAGTTGAAACAATGAGGCAGGGTAACGCCATACAATGACGCGCAAGAGGGGCTGGTGCTGCAGCATGTGCCTGTAATCCTGTGCTCACAAAGATTAGGACTGCCAGAAAGCTACTCGGATACATTCTCCCCTTGCTTCAGTACTGTGTATCTCAAAAATAAGAACCACTGAGATGAGTGAAAGCAGCAAAGTTAAAGAAGCTAAAAGTCCTGTCAGAAGTGTGAATATATTGTAATTTCTGAGTGAGAGCTTGTTGAAAAGATAATTTTACCATTTATTTTCTCTGGAGAGCCATAAAAAGATTCTCTGTTAAATGGGAGTGCTATCTGACAGAGACCACGAACAACCCATTCAAACCTAAAAAAAAAAAAAAAAAACTAGGCTGGGCATTGTGGCTCACAGCTGTAATCCCCAGCACTTTGGGAGGCCAAAGTGGGAGGATCACTTGAGGCCAGGAGTTCAAAGCCAGCCTGGGCAACATAGTGAGACTCTCATCTCTACAAAAATAAAAATTACAATATTAGCCAGGTGTGGTGGCGTGCACCTGAGGCTACAGTGAACTATGATTGTGCCACTGCACTCTGGCCAAAAAAAAAAAAATTAAACAAAAAAAATGAAACTTTAACTTCCTAAATAGGACCCATTCGTGTAAAAGAGGACAAATGTTTCAAAAACTCGATTCTAACACAGTGTAAATTAAAACCCTTACCTACCACTTATAAAATCAAAAGACACTGATAGTAAAGATTTCACAAAAGGAGTCATACGGAAATGCAAACAATAAAAGAATAACATTTTAAAATGCAATTCCATCTTCTTCCATGAAATAAGAATTTTGAAAATGATAAACCTTATTCAAAAATGAAAACACAATCTTGTAATTCATTTCAAAGTTTCACACCAGACACTCTTTGATGAGACAATGGCAATCTTTAAGCCTGAGATAAATCTCCCTGCCTGCCTTTTAGAGAGTGAGAGTAATCCCA
>CAUYQU010018806.1:0-68890 GCA_963574635.1 Cheracebus regulus
ATATTGGTTGGCTGCTTATTTGTTATTTTCATCCCCTATTCCTTCCTGTCTCCATTGTTAAACACAATTATTGGCATAAAAGATGTTTTTAATACTCATTTTTAGACTGTATTCTAGCCTGGGCAATAAAACAAGAATCCCGTTCTCTCTCCCTCTTTCTCTCCCTCTTTCTTTCTCTCTTTCATTCTTTTTTTCCTTTCTTTTGCTGTTTCTTTCTCTTTTTCTTTTTCTAAAATCTCTTCCTCTTTCTTTCTCTTTCATTCTTTTTTCTTTCTTTTGCTGTTTCTTTCTCCTTTTCTCTCTTTTTCTAAAATCTCTTCCTCTTTCTCTCTTTCATTCCTTTATTCTAAAAGAAAAGGATGCACAAATTAATATTACATTCAGTTATAAAAAAATAAAATAACGAATAAATGTGTGTTCAGAAATGAGCAATGGGTAGAAGTGGTCAGGTGGTAGGGAATGTAACATCTTTCTTTTTCTGACTCATTAGAGAACCTTAGATTTTTAAACCAGCTTTATTGAATCAATCATAAGCCACTCACTGAGCTCTGAAAAAGCGTAGAGCAAATTCGGAGAATTGAGACTTTACCAGAGGCAGCACATAATACCTGACATACAAAAATGGAGCTCTTAAAAACATTAATGTTTTTATTTTACAATATAGAGCTGAGATCATTGGCTGCTCAAATTCTGCTTAGAACTCTCAACATCACATTTTTTGTGTATCCAAAAATATAAGTTTTAAATTCCTAATGCCATCTCCTCCCATTCTGTGAACAATCCGATTAACTAATTCTGCAATGATTAATTGATTGATCAACCAAAAAGCTATTGCATGCATATTACATACCACGTTCTTTTCTATGCTCTGATCAAGTGTTAGGTGTTGTGTACTAGGGATAAAATGGTGGTAAGTACCTGGCTTTCTGACTTAAGTGGGTCAGACAAAGCTTTAATTGTATAAACTGCATAACTGCGGCAGGCGGCCCCTGACAAAGCTATGCCTAGGTGCTAAGATAGAAGAGTGGTACCTAATCTCCCTGGGAGTGGGGAGAGCATGTCAGGAAAAGATTCTGTTCTGTTTCATGAAGTTTTTTTAAAATGGAGATTACCTGACATGGATGATCTGATCATTCAACAGTGAATTTCACAGAGCAAGAGTAAGGGCCCTTTTCATTGAGTCCTCCGACCTGACAATTTAATGAGGCTGTGAGGTGTTAGGCATGCCCTTAGGGACTCAGCCCTGTTTCTCCGAAACACATCACCAACCTCTATCTGCCCCTGGCTCCCCAGTCTTCAATGCCTGGAAGAGAGAGAATTGGTTACAGCAGGTAGAGAGGAAATTTAATTAGGTGATCTCTGCAAGTAGGGAGTAAAAAAACACATAAGTAGGAACCAATGGAGTGGAAGAAATTTTAGCTTAAGAGGCAATCGAAGGAAGGGAGAGAGATGAGTTCTGATGACAGCAAGGTTTCATCCCAGGTCACTTGATGATACGACTATTCTTAAGAGCTAGGGAATCAGGAGAATGAAGAGGAGAAGGTTATAATAGAATATTATTCTATTTTAATAAGACATACTTTAAAACAAAAACTTTTTTACTGACTATGAGTAGCAATTTGCCTTCTGCCCAATGTTTTCACCATTTTTTTTCAGTTTCCAAACAAAACGGATACTGTCAAACATGTTTTAGTACTACCTAAACACACTTGGTACAGAGTAAATTTAAACATTGATTAGAAAGACAGTGCAATTCCAGTCTATGCACAGCTCCAGGCAAGCTCTGTCAATTGTTAGCTAATGATTTCCAACAATTTAGCAATCATTTCTTATGTTGCTATAGACACGTGCTGAAAAGCGACAGAGGTTAAAAGTGTGGTGGCTGCCTACCAATATTTGGCATGCTCTCCTTGATCACCTTGGTGGGATGTGCCTCCCCAAAATATTCTTTTAACCATCCCAGTGTTGGGTACTCACAAATACACCTGTCACATTGGCACACAGTGCAAAGATTATGGCTGGAAAAACAATTTCAGTTTGGAATGAATGGTAAAATGTCTGAACTCTGGGCTCTTTTAAAACAGTTATAAATGTAACTATCCTCACTCTGTGTTGTGTCAGAAATTATGCCAGCCAACATGATTCTGGATAGCTCTTCTGCCCTAAGATAGAAATAAAAAAATTACCTATAGTTCGTAAATGAAAGCATCAGCATAAGAATTGAGAGAATCACAGTTTGTATGAAAATGGGTGCTTCCAAAGCTTTCAAAAGCTTTGCTGTATGATGCAGCCAATATCCTCCTCAAAATTTTGTTTATACATTTCATTGTTCTAGACATACACTACCTTATCTCTGTTAGTACAGAGCTAAATTGCAGGCCATTTCTCAATTTGATGTTAGTGACTTCATTTTCAACAAATGCTTCTTGGGTTCTGCTTTGTGTTAAGCACCATTTCAGGCCTAAGAGATAAAGCATAACCTATAATCCTAAATTTCTGACCTCGTAGGGCTTTCATTCATTTTGGTGTATGCGGACAGTGAGATAGAAGAGTTACTATAACAACACGTTTTTATGTCACTAAGTATTGTAAAAATACTAAATAGGAAGTTAGAATAGGAAATGCCTAGAGAAATGAAGGTTACTTCAGTTAGAGCATTACGAAAGGTCTCTTTGGGTTGATGTAATGATCTAAGATTGAAACGATGACGGCAAGATAGTCAGGCTAACATTTGGGAAGCAGAGGACTCTAGGCAGGGGGTAGAACATGTGCAAAGACCTGAGACATGATGGCAAATGATGTGTTCAAGGGACAGAAAAGGAGTTTGTATGGCTAGACTATATTAAATGAGAGAGAAATAGGAGGAGATGAGGTCAGCAGGTGATTAACGCTCCCCTAAGACCCTTGCAATGGAGAGGCAGTGATGGGTGATGCGATTTAGTGTAAGCATTAAACATTGCTCTGGCTGCAGTGTGGAGCATGGAATTTGGGAGACAGAAAAAGAAGCAAGAAAATAACTAGAAATTTGTGTGTAGCCTAAGCAAGAGCTGACTGAAGCTTTAGCAGTTAGAGACGGTTGGGTTGGGATATGCATTGATAGCTGGGTCTACAGTACTTGATGAAAGACTGAATGAAATATGTGTAAAAAATAGAGAAATTAAAGATGACAGAGTTGGGTTTTTGGTTCGAACCTCCTGAGTTGTGGTGCCATTTACTCAGATGGGGAAACACTGGGAAAATAAGTTTGGGAGGTAAAACACAATAATTTTTTTGAAGACACTGAGGTAGATTTATAGACATCCAAATAGAGGCATCTCAGACGTCATCAAAATTGTATGTGAGTCCTCATTGTCTCTGGAAGAAAAGTCATCAGTGGAAGTTTTTCGGTTCAGTCACTAGGCAGTTCTTTACTTCTACCACTTGGAATGGTGTAGGCCTGGAGGAAGGCCAAGGGGCTCTGCAGGGCAGCTCTCCATCCAGAGCAGTTCCATGACTGCGGACGCTGTGGAAGACCAGCTTACCAGGAATGGGAGAAGATGTGATCTTCAGGTCACTGTTAAAACAAGTTAGGTCAAAAGATACTGAGCACCTTTTTTGCATAATTAATAGTGGTAGACACTATTGTGTGGCAGGGTGGGTTTTTGTTCATTAGCATTTCAAAATCCCAGGGATACAAGGAGAAGAGGAGCTTATTTAATTGGGACTCTATTGCCAATCACTTGAAGTTATTATTTTAGGCACAACTGGATTCAGATGCTCAAACTCTGTCATCTGATCTCCTTCCCATAAAGTCCCTCTTTTTCAATGATTTCATCTGTGTAGGTTTCATTTCCAGAAAGGGTGTCTTTTCCCTGTGGCAACAATAGTCCCAAGCTTACATCTTACCACTCAGAAAACCCAGTGGAAAGAAGCCTTCTCTTTCCCAGTAGTCCCACATAATTTGGGATGATGCACCAGACCTTGAACCAATCACTGTAGCCGGGGAGACAGGTGCTCTGATATGACCTGGTTTATGTCAGTTGTGTCCTGGAAAAGGAGGGGATACCTAGGTGTTGTTTATCAGCTGTACCTAAGCCACAGAGGAAATGGCTTCCCAAGCAGAGGAAACTGGTTTCCTGAAAGAAAGCCTTATGTTATAATAAAAAAAGATAGCAACAATAATGTTTATTGAAAAATAATGTTCATAAGTCATAGTGCTAAGTGCTAAATCATGTGCATTATTTTAATTAATTTTCACAAAGCCTGATGAGGACCATACTATTATTATTCCTGCTTTACTTAAGCACTGAGAGTTTAAGTCACTCCATGGCTGGATGGCTTTTGAGTGGCAGGGTAGTACCTGGAGGGAAACCTGCCCACGGAGAAAGAACGAAGTGCCACATGGGGACAGGGGTGTGGGAAAGAAGCTCTGATCCAGGGGCCCAAAAGAGACATCTTGAGGTTCAGGAAAAGAGTGGGGCAGGAGACGGGAAGGCAGTGCCAGAAAGGGAGGTCTTCTGGTGGGAAGAGAGTGTCAAAAACAGAGCACTCTCAGACCCGGGAAACTTCAAATAAGTGACGATGGACTTAATGAGGCTTTACTGTGCTAAGCTGTTGCTGTCACGATCACTTACTTCCTCCACAAACAAGTTAAAGCTGAGCTGGCACAAATGTTGAAGGAGAGAGAATGAGTCACGTGCCTTATGGGTAGCTCATTGTCATGTTTGTGAAGCAATCATACATTTCCCATCTGCTTTCTGATTTCACTATGTGAATCTGGCTCGTTTTGTTTACAGATCTACCCTTTTTTCCCATAGGGTAGAGTTGTGCATAATTATACAGAACTTGAGTAGAAAACATGTGATTATGATTCCAACTTCAGCCATAAGAGCGTTCCTTTTGTTATCTCACACAACACTTTTAAGTAAGATTGTGGATAGATACGTTTACAGGGAACGTTCTGCAGTTGGTAAGCTTGCAGGAAACAGGCACCATTTCCTTTGCTCATGTCCAGACAGAAACTCTTTTTGTGAAAGAACCACCAGAATCACAGTGTGTTGTGAGTGATTAGGTCGCTGTGATGGATTTTTAGCTGCCCTTGAGAGGAGCCCCTCCTCTCCTCTGAGTAGGTTTCTCTCTCCTTGTTTGCCGTCAATTGATCATAACAGCTGCAATAAAACTCACTTCACCTTAATAAAAATGAACCAGAGAGACTCATTCTATATATTCCAACGTCATTTGCACAAGTGCTGATTATTGATCTGAAAACAGGCTATGCCTCAGCCTAGTAATGCTTAGTTTCATTTTCCCCCTTCAACTTTCAGTAACAGCCACCATTGCCTGCAATGGAATTGCTCTAGCAGAACGATATGGTAGAGGACAGGCCAGAAAATCTCTCCTGGGTCAACAATTCATCATAATGAAAATTGCAGTGGCCCAAGTATGTTCAATGAACAGTTAACAACTCATGCTTTTCTCCCCAGTGTCTCATACGCATCAGACTTGCTGACTCTCATGGCTAAATTCAATTTCTTCAGTATAGCTGATAATTATGGTATCGAACAATTGATTTTGCGTAACCACATCACCAAAGCTGATTTGGTTGTCATTCCTATGTAAAGAAAAATGGCAGCAATTGCAGCTGAATGTCACGTACCCCTAAAGAACTGTTAAGGAAGGCGAAACTCAAAACCATCTAATTCCCCTTTCCAGATGAGCAGTTTTGCCGGCTCTTCATTGTGAAGTGAGAAGAAGGTATCTTGGAAATGACAGCAAAATGACACAGGGCCATGACTGCCTTGCTTCCATTCCACAATGTGCATCCTCTTCAAACCTCAAAGATTATGGGTTCATGGGGTCATTTTGCCAAGGGCACAGACCTCAGGACTGTTCTGGGATAGGGACATCAAGCTGTGTGTTCTGCCTCTTATTTGATTGTGAACAATAAACCCCGTAATATTCCATTCTCTTCAATCATGATTTATTGAGTGCCTGCATGTCTCCGGCCCTCTGCTAGGAGCCGCAGGTGTGTGTGATTTGTAGACGCCTTGCTTCCATTTGTGTTTGACAGTGCCGTGGGGTTGTTTCCTGGGGTAGGCTTTTGACTGTCAGGTAGATTTCTGCTCGACTCCATGGCTGTCATTGTGCATTACTGTGTCATCTGTGCTCTCACGGAAACCATAGACAAGGGGAGCAACTTCATGGTTGGAATTCTGGGTGCCATAACCTTCCAGTAGGGGAGGTGTTACAGTGGCAATGGGAGGAGGTAGGCTGGCCCTCACTCTACACTGCTGGGCAGACTCATCAGAAATACTCAGGAGTAGGACCTGGCCTGGTGATCCCATGCAAATTCATGGTAACTGAAGAACATGTAGAAATGACAGACATTATACAACAGAGTAAAAAGATAAAAAATTGTTCATAATCATCAAGAGATAACCACTGTTACTCCTTTTGCTGCTTTAATATTTACTTTGTACATACACATATGACACACACACACACACACACACAAACAGAGGCACGTTACACAAATATACTTACAAAAATGGAGATGAACTATTTTATAGCTTATATTTTTCTAGTTAAAAAGATATGGTAAATATGTATTAATCTATTTCATGTGTATTCATTAAGCACCCTTTATGTGCCAGCTACCATTCTGTGGCAATTTGTGAACAAAAGACAGATTCCAGATTTCATGGAGGCAGTGATTCTCTTGGCTGTGTAAAGAGGACAGAAAATAAAGAAATGAACAAGAAAATATGATGAAAACAACAGGCTGATGTGAGAGAGCTTCAGAGACACTTTTGTTTGAATGGGCAGGGGGGACCCCTTCAGAAAGTGACATTAAACAGTGAATTGAATGACAAAATGGACTGGCCATGGAAAGATCTCAGGAAGAGCATTCCTGGCAGAGAGAATGAAACCAGCTTATGCAAAGGCTTAAAGAGGGAACCAGGCTGCTGGGTTGTAGGAGCAGAGAGAGGCCTTCTAGCTGGAATAAAAGGTGAAGAGAAGTATAAGATGGGGATGGAGAGGGAGGCAAAAGACCAGCTGTTCCTACACAGCTTTTCTCTATGTGTGATCAAAGCCGTTGGTGGGTTTTATTTTTGTTTTTGAAACGGAGTCCTGCTCTGTCTCCAGGCTGGAGTGCCGTGGTGCAATCTCAGCTCACTGCAACTTCTGCCTCTCAGATTCAAAGGAATCTCCTGCCTCAGCCTCCCGAGTAGCTGGGATTACAGATGCGCACCACCATACCCAGCTAATTTTTGTATATTTTAGTAGAGATGGGGTTTCATCATGTTGGCCAGAATGGTCTCGATCTCCTGTGATCCGCCCGCCTTGGCCTCCCAAAGTATTGGGATTACAGTTGTGAGCCACCATGCCCGGCCCCATTAGAGGATTTTAAACAGGGGAATAACAAGAATGGATTTGTATTAAAAAAAGAAAAAACTCTAGCTGCTGCCTGAAAATGTGAGAATAGATTGCATGGGGGAAAGAGTGTAACTAGGAATGCCACTAAAGAGTTCATTCAAGTTCTTGAGAAAGATGATAATGGCTTGAGCCAGTGAGTTGAGGCCATCACTCTAGGAAAAGTTTATTCATATCATCTAGAAATATTAACTTATCCTAAAGGTAATCTAACAATAGACTCTTGGGAAGAAGAAAACTCATATGAAACTTTGAGTACTTTAATCAGGAAGGAAAAAACTCTATTACCCACTAGCAAGATTCACACTGGAAAGTTAGAGGGAGAGATTTAAAAAAAAGACAATGTGAGCAGAAAACAAGGGAGAGGGGAAAAATTCATAAGGAGAAATTAGAAAAATAGAAGTCAAGTGGTTGTGGTGAGTGGTAAGACAATTAAAAATTTTTATTGACTAGCACCTCTGACAAAATCATTGACCTCCTCCAGTATTGTCGTTAGTAGAAATTAGCTAATTGTTAGGACTCTGTAAAAAAGGATGAAATCCAGTGTGTTATTCGTAGCTGTAAAGGCTATATTGTCTGAACTGTGGTGGAATCTTATTAAAAGGTGAAAATAAGCAGCACAGGGTCTCAGGTGGGAGCAGTTATAAGAGTCACAAGATGTCATTTCAAAATCACATTCCTGATAATCACACATAAAGGGCTTGGTCTAGACTCTCTTTCATGCACTGAACCTTCAATTGAAGCCAAATATAAGTATAGAACCAACTTTCATGCCTTCTTACAGTTTATTTTCACACCCTTTCTTCTAATCACTCTCTTTATCTGTCCTCATATGTTGCTGGCTAGTATTCCTCTCCACAGTCAGGCATAAGAGAGAGAGAAACAGAGATTTAGAATCTAAGTTGACCAGGCGGCTGTTGCCTGCCTTTTTACCAGACAAATGTCTTCTAAGTGGGGCATGTGTGGAAATCGTGCTTTGCTGAAGTATTTAAACAGTAGTCGGGAAAGTCCCATGTTCATGGAATAATTGCTTGATGTAAGAGAGAGCAGAAGTTGTGGGAAGAGAAACATGGTTTGAATCCTGGGTCTGACATCTGTTGTGTGTCCTTGTCAATGTCTGCATTCTTTCTCAGGGCCTCGGTTTTGTCATCTGCAAAATGGTGGCGGGGTTACCTATCTTGCAGAGTGTTGTAAAAGACAGATATAATCATTGCAAAAAGCACCTCACACCCAGTATTCATTTCCTTCCCTTCATTGCTTTGTATTCATTGGTCTATATACCCGATATAACACTCCTTTCCTGAAGAATATTTCTGTGTGAACACATTTACATTACGTGCAGACTAAAATACTTTGAGGAGTCACTCTTAGTTGTCGCTTGTCCCATTGTCCACTAAATCCTGCTGCCACTCTTTGGTGGGTAAAGCTTTGAGATTTCGAGCTGTCAACTCACTGGGCCCCACTTTGGATCTGTCAATCTGGTTAAGGGCCATGTCGTATGTACATAATGACACCACTTAAAACATTTTTCATCTTTCATCTTGATGGATGCTTTTGTATTTCACATTTGTCCTTTGAGGAAGGAGAAGGAAACTAATAGCTCCTCCAGGTGACAGGTAATTACACACCAAGAGCTACGCTGGCACCACGTGCTATGCTGAGATGTCTTGCTAAAGAACAGAGGTGTTTACAAATCTCACCCCTCTTCCTGATGGTGCTAAGAGAAGATAGGTGCACGCTTAATTACAACTAAACACTGAATCATCAGGGAAGCAGAAAGCTGTGGCTGACTCAGCCAGTTTCAAAATTGCCTAGAAGTGGAGTTCAGAGGATAAGTCTTGATCTCAGCACTAGATTGCTGCAAGCCTTTGGTTAATTTCCAGCAGTTGATTCCAAAAGTTTTTTTCATATTTTATTTGTTTCTTTGATGGAGGGGTAGAATGTGGATTTTCTTACTTTATTATTTTTAGTGCTGTCGTTTCCCTAATTGGTGCTTCTCTTGCTCAGGGTTTATACTTTCGGGATTTTTTGTGCGCCCTCTAATTTTTTAAGAGCTGGCAATTTTGAAATTTGTAATAGGTACTGGATTTTGTTGTATTTCTTTAAATATTGTGGGATTTTGTTTTGGGATGTAGTTAAGTTACTTGGAATACATTTGATTCTTTCAAGGCTTACTTTGTGCTTTGTGAGGAGGCTCCAGAGCAGGCTTTTAACAGGGGCTGATTTTGCTTCACTATGAACGTAACACCCTTCTGAGGACTCCAGCCACTGCCCGGTGGATTAGAGGTTTTTCCACTTTGGCTGGTTGGAACATTCCCGACCCTATGCAATCTTGGGATTATTCCATTTACTTCTTTCTAGTGCTTCTTCTCCAGATTAAAAAAATTTCTTACCATGCATGTGCACATTAGTACTCAGAATGAGATTTGAGGGACCCCTCTGCAGACCTCTAAAGCTGTGTTTTTGTGCAACTCTCTCATCTCTAGTGTTTTGTCCCACAAATTCTTACCACTTGACATCTCTGTATTATGAAATATATCTTCTCAATTTAGCAAAACTGCTGAGATATTTGGCTTCTCTCTCCTTGCACTGAGGCCTGGATATTGATCCCAAGAAGTAAACTGGAAAAATTATAGAACTCATTTTTTTCTGTTATTTTTTTGAACTTTCAGGCAGCACTATCCTGCACTGTCACTTTTCCATGGCTGAAAACTAATGTTTCATCTATTCTGCATGTTTTTCCAGTTGTTATTTCAGTCTCTGATACTCTGTCATGGCCAGAAACAGAAGCCTTTGCATTTTAGGTGACATAGATATAGACAGCTCTTAGTTTTATTGGTCCTTTGGTCAACATTTTCTCTATTATCCCATGCATTCCTTCTGCTTGGATTTATTTTTATTTTGCGGAAATATATCCTGGCAGAAGTAGTTCTTCAGTCATACGCTTTCCGAATCTTTGCATGTCTAAAACTGTCCCGTCTTTCCTTTATTTGCTGGACCGGCAAACAAATCTATGTTTAAAATAGATATACTTTAAAGACATTGCTCTATCGTTTTCCAGAATTTAATGTTTCATATTTCTAATAGCAATTCGAGAGTCTGTTTTTACCTCTTTAGAAGCATTTAGAATTTTCTGTTTTTCTTGGAATTCAGAAATGCATATGTTCCATGAACCAAAACTCAGTGGCTTTGATGGGAAGAGGTTGCAGAAAGATATTTTTGAAATCAAGCATCATGGAAAAAAACTGTGAAAAACAGTTTTTCCCCCGCAGATATTTATGAACCACTAGTCACACACAGACTCCCTCTGGTGCCTCAGGGCCCCCTTTATCCCCAGTATTTCTGCTCATGTCCTCCTTCTTACTCTGAACTTCCTCATCCAGTGTGCAATGGGTTTTCTCTACTTTTGTAGGCTACCGACCCCTGTGAACTAGGCCTATATTACTTGTTTAGTTAGCGGTCATTTCTGCTCTGCATAGAAACATAAGCTGAAAGTTTTATTTTCTTTACAGAGAATTAAAGAGTTGTCAGAGAGTTATCCACTATCATTCATAGGGTTATACAGTTAAGTATACTAACGTTCTAAAATTGAATACCAACTTTACAGCTAGGTCTAAAAGAGAACTCTTTTGGCTAGAAACCCAAGCTCCAATGTGAGGATGACATATACTAACTGGTAAATGCTATGGCCTATAAAAATTAATTTGAGGCTTAAATAGGCACAAAATCATGTTAGAGGGTCATAATGTATCAAAGGGAACATTACAATGCCCATTTTCATTTTGTGAATGTTCTCAAATTATTTAATACCATCAAAATTGAAACCATCCTATGGAAGGCCACAGCTGTTGATTAAAAGCAGTTAAAACAGCAGTGCCTTTGTGTGTATGTTTTTTAACCTAGTGTCTTCTGTTACATAGCATAAGAGCAAAAGGAATGACGCAGAAAAGAGAAAAGTAAAGAAAATAATTCAGGGCAGATGATTTTTATAAGAATGCGGTTTCCTAAAATGCCAGTGTCAACATCATTCTATTGTAGTACCTTCTCATAAATGTTTGATCCAACGTATGAGGTGAGAAGACATAAGCCATCTTCTCTTGAGATTTTAATATTATTTACGATGAACCATTCATTTAAAGATGCTGACCAACAGTATTTGTTGGTGTCCCTCCCTATGGTTGCAGCACAAAATATTTTCAATGCCATGTGTCTTGAGTGCTAGAAAGAGTCTATTAAGGGTTCTGTTTATTTAGGGGCTCTGAACAAGTTGCAGAGTTTAACTGTCCACTCTAGAAGGGGAGAAAATGCAAAAGGTGATTGGAAGAGTAAAATAGAAAATATGAGAAGATATATATTTAGGAATTAACTTTAGAAAATGGGGTAAAATTGCCTCCAAATTTTTGGCATCAGTTTTGATGCCTTTTGTAAGCTTTCACTAGCATGTGCGTGTTGGGTTGTTTTGAGTAGACCCAGGGAATGGGGCGATACCACCAGAATACTGGTGCAGAAGGCTGCCTGTGGAATGAAGCCGAGGTTTTTCTCGTCTCCAGGATTCTTTTGCTTCAAAATGAAAAGGGCAGAAAGTGATGATAGCCAACTTGCTAGCTTCAAACAACCCCTGCCCGTGTTGAAAGACTGGCAGGCAAGTAGAGTTCCTTTGAAAAGAAATGTTTTTCAACAGGACATGCTAAAGGTGGTGTAGAGAGGAGGCAAAGGGCCAATATTTTGATAGAAAATGTAAGCATGCTATCTACTGAAGAAAATCCACTTGGGAATGAAGATCTTAAAAAATATTTTAAAGAAATGATTGAGATGCACTTAGGCAAGGTAGGAATCCCACGCAACAGAGTGTAACATAATTGTATTTATTATGTGTCATAATAAATGCCTCTTTACAGTCAGTATGCACTCCTGCCACAGAAGAACCAGTGCCTGGTAGAGATGGGGACCTGCAGGGGTCTCAGGTGTGCCAAATCCAAACTGTCGGGCTGTCAATCAATCTACTTGCTCAAGAAACTTGGGAACTTTGGACAAGCCAGATTCAGGATGTTTTTAATTTTTCAAAAAGAGAGAAAAACAAAGAGCCAAGAATTTCTCTCTTGGGAAAAATAATTTAGGACAGCAGAAATGATTAATCTTACAAATGCTATCTAGTTCTATTTGAATACATTGTACATTGCTGGTGACAACAGTGAGCTACTATGACCTACTTGAAAGCGATATGGCAACACGAAGCCAGAACTGGAGGGTGAGTGAAGTCCTTCATCCAGGAGTCTCACCCTGAGAATATATCCTAAGCAAATAATTCCACAGAAGCAAAAACTCTATATGCAAGACGATATTCATTGTCACAGCTTCTCATAACAACTGCAAAAGGGTCTCTGAGAAGCAAGACGTGAATGAAACAGTTGTGAAATTGTTTAGAAAATTGTAGAAATTAAGTCTATGGAATATTATTTAGCCACTAAAATTATAATCATGAAGACCATAAAAAATAACAAAAAAATGTTTGCACTGTGATGTCAAAAGAAAACAGTGGAATTAAACGTTATGACTTTCTGACTGGATCTGTTGAAAATATGCACCTAAGTGGAATGAAATTGTGCAGAGATAAATATAGCTACGTTAGTTTGGAGGACGTGTGGGTGATTTTCCTTTCTTTTTCAAAATGGTGGTTAATAAATTATCAATATATTTTTAATGAAATTCAATGGAAACAGCACTATTAAGGGAAATACTAGCTTATTTTGCCCTTCAATGAAAAAAACCGCAATTATTTTTGCACCAATCTAAAAAAAAGTGGTAAATAATAAGGTAAAGAGGAAATGTGGAAATCTATCTGATGCCTGTGGAGATTTTGTTATTTTAGTTTAGTGGAGGAAAAATCACTGTAAATATGTGTATATAAACCATGTTTTTTAATAAAAATGGTTATGTGGGTTATGTGAGTCGAGGGGAGCTGTTGTAAGCCTTAGCATTAGGTGTACTGTTTTCTTCATGTCACCATCATTTATAGAGATGGAGTGTAAACATCCCAAGCTTATTGAATAGAACAGATTTGCTGATTCCTGAACCCCAGCCAGTTGACTACCACCACGTCTGCGGCCACCAAAGCATACTACCATGTGTTTAGTTTATACAACTGATACATATGTATACAAGGATACAATTGTATCTTTGTGTCTTTATTCATTTTTGTGTGTATGCTTTTACCATTCAAAAAGTATGGACCTTTATACATGCAGAAAAATGTCTGAAACATATAAGCACAGTTTAACCAAGAATTATAACATGTGCCCTTGTAAAAGGGGCTTCTAGACTGGAAGCTGGAGTGTTGTCCCTACCTTAGAAGCTTTCAATCACCACCCCTTCTCTCACCTATTAGCGGTAGCCATGATCAGGAGCACTATCCTGATTTTTGGGGATAATTATTCCCTTCTTTTGTTGGCTTTTTCTCATTGGTTTCTGATGTGCAGAATTACATTAATTGTAATTCTTGGTTCATGGCACTCAGCCATAAGTGTCCTATGCATAGCCCTTTATTTTCATTTCATTTCATAATGATATGATGAACTAATGAACTTATCACCAAACCAAAGAACTAGGCCATTACCAATAACTTGTAGCTTCTTATTTGCTCCTCAGTTATGCCATTCCACCACCTCCCCTGCAGAGGTACCCAGGATCCTGATTGTATATTATTTCCTTCCTTCTTATAGAAATAGCTACCAACTACATATGTATCTTCAGACACTATGTGTTTAATTTGGTCTGCTTTTGAATTTACATGGATAAAATAATACCACATATATTCTTGGCAACATGATTCCTTAAATTCCCTAAAATTATTAAATATGTTCATAAGATGTGTCCTTGTTGATGGGTATATCTATGGTTTATTTTCATCTGCAAGTAGTATATGAATATATAAATATATAATAATTTATTTATTTTACTTCATGTTAATTGGCCTTTTTGTTACCAGTTTTTAGAATTATGAACAATGCTGTTATGAGTAATTTTAAACATGTCTCTGGATGTGCACTGTCCAGGAGTTTCTCTAGGTTATATTTTGAAGGTACATTTTGGCAGGGTTTTGAAATCAAATTTCAATCAAATTGAGACCAACCATAAATGCTTCATAATAGAATCAATTCTGTTATACAAGAATAACATCTGAACTTTTGTAAATAAAATGTAATTATCACAATTTAATGATGAAAATGTTTGGTGATTATATTTTAAACATTCCCAATGCTGTTGACTACTCTCAGTTCTGTTGGTGATGCTATAAGTAACATATTGCATTTTTGCAATAGACACCTTGAATCAGGATCAGAGGAGAAGTAAGGTATCACTCTATCTGTATGGGATTCTTTGATAAGAATGTTGACCTGAATTATTGTTATGTTTTTCTTCTTACTAGTAGTAATGGGCAATTATAAAGATATAACTTTACTTCAATTCATGGACTTGAAAATTTGGTTTATGGTGACTATGTAATTTCACTGAAACAAATGGAAGATTTGGATATTGCTTGAAGATTATGTCTGACTGTTTTCAAAAGTAAACTAAAGGCTAATGTACTCACTTATATTTTTAAATTTTTCAATTTTAATTTTCCTATGCTTTCAAGTTGATAAAAAACCTCCCTTAAGCCTTTGATTTAGAAATGAGACTGCAACAATATGACTGGCTTTCAAGATTTAAAAAAGAAAATAAATTATATGGAAATTTTCACCTGCATCTCAGCATTCACTGCACATCCAATAATTTCAGATTCTTCATTGGAATAGAATAATGGGAAAATTTTTTCAGCAGGTGTCAGGTAAGAAATACTTGCATTATCAAGGCACACAAGTTTGGGTGCTTCTGCAGCAGTTTCCAAAAAATACATTATTTCATTGTATGCTCAAACATCCTGCTTTATTGATATTGTTTACCGCATTGTATGGTATTAAAGTTTCTGTTGTTATTTCTTCCATTACCATGTATTAGTGGTTTTTCTGATATCTTAAAACACATCTTGTGTTAGTAAAATATAAGGCTGTTCCAATATCTCTTGTGCATTATGGAGACTGACTTTGGTGAGAGAATGAGAGAAGTGGTTCAATATCATTCTGTTTATGATCAGTAATTCTGTAAGATTACTGACTAAAACTGGACACACCAATGGAGGTGTGAACAAAATGTCACACGCATGTACTTTCTAAACCACTTAGTTCTTGCCATATGGTTTCATCATTAATGGCAGTTGCGTCATACTCACATTCAGTGATGTTTTTCCTGGAGTTAAGCAACATGATTGACAAAATTCATCCAATGGACATATATAGAACACTGCATCCAACAACTATAGAGTATACATTCTCTCAAACACAAAGCAGAGTTTGAATATTTCCTGATTCATAAAAGAAATCTCTACAAACATTTAAACATTGGAATCAGAGACATCCTCTGGTCACAATAAAGTAAACCCAGGACTCAATAATTAAAAAATTTTACATTTGGTGAGGTGATGATATGTTAATTACCTTGATTAACTACTTCACAATGTATACATATATCAAAACATTACATTGCATACCATAAATATATACATTTTTATTTGTCAATTATACCTTAAAAATGTAATAGCCAAAACAAATTACATATTTGGAAATTTAAAAAATACACTTCTAAAGTAAACTCATGGATCAAAAAATAAATCACATTGAAAATCAGAAAATAGTTTGAATTGACAGTTATGAAAACGCTACATTTTAAATATTGCAACATTTAACAAAAATGATTATCAGTGAAACATATTGTGTAAAACCTTAAAACGCTGACATTTAAGAAGAAAACCGAAATGCTAATTAGTTGGTCATCCAATTTAGAATCAGAAAATAATTGCAAAATAAAGTCAAAGAACAAAAAAAAAACCTAAATATAAGAGCAAAAAGTAATAAATACAATTCAAACGTAATACAGCATTACAAAAGACAAAATGTGCTTTGAAAAGTTGAATATATTACAAACTTGTGAGTCAGAGTGAAAAAGCAAAAAAAAAAAAAAAGACCCAAACTATATTAAGAATGTAAAAAGGAACATAAATATAGAAGCTGCAGATATGAAAGAAATAATAAAATTATTAATTTAGGGGTAGTTTCATAAAAACAAATTACAAAAATAGATGATAGGTTATGTTCTATTAAAAGTATAAGTTATAATATAAAAACATAATAGGTAAAGTTCTAGGAAGATATAACTTACCAAATATGACTCAGGAAGAAATAGGAAACCCTAACTATAAACACATTTACAAAGTTATAGTAGCAGCCAAAATTATTCTCACAGTGCAAATTCAACAACCAGATGATTTCAGGCAAGTCTCATCAAGTATTGAAGGAAATGATACTTTCAATCACAAAATATTCAAGATATATGAAGAAAAACGACTGCTCTCAAATTCAGCTTAGGCGACTAGCTTACTCTTGATACTAAGAATTGAAGTAAATTAATCAAGTAAGGAAAAAGACAGGACGCTTGTAAAAATAGATGCAATAACTCTAAACAAAATAGTAACAAACTGATTGCAGCAATGTATAAGGAAAATACGTCACAGTCACTTTGGGTTTAAGTGAACAATTGAAGATGAATTTAACAATAGAAAAATTAGTTAATGTAATATTTTACATCAATAGATTAAAAAAACCTCACAAAATTGTATCCATTTTAATATTCATTAAAATTATTTGACAAAACATCTCTTTATGATATTACTCTGAGCAAACCAGGGACGTCTCTTAACCCCTAAAGGTATTTACAACAATTTTTAAAAAACCAAACCTCCAGTATAAAGTAAAATATTAAAAGCTTTGCTTCTATAATTAGCAAAAGGGAACAGGCTTCTATTTTCTCTTCTTTTAGTATTTGTTGGAGATCCCAGATAGCACAATAAGGCAGGAAAAAAAAAAGGTTATAAAGAAACACAGCTGTCATTTTCAACTATGATAATGAACATTGTTAGAATTCATAGATTTTCATTAACTCTATAATTTTTATCAGTTGTTGTGACTCATCGTTATTTTCTACCAAGAAAGAAAGAAAGTGATGTCAATTATATTCTGAAACTGCTTCACATCCTGTCTGGTATGTGAATTAGTGTCTCTCACTATACAGAGAGATTTGTCATTTTCTCCAGTCTTTGCAGCATTCAGGGAAGTTCTCTGGCCCTTGGTTTTATTACCTGATATATGATGGATAATTATTTTCCACTCATTGCAGTAATAACACATCATACAGCTTTTATCTACTTATGGACGTTTTCCTTTCTTACATAGCACTTTATTTTGTAAAGAAAGGTTATAATTTTGTAAGGATTTTTTTTATTATTCCCTGCATAATTAATATTTACTCTATTAGTATATAATTTATGCTTTGTTACTCTGTTCCTGTGCCTTTTTGTGTACTAAATAACTTTTCTTTCCAAAACTTAGTAATATTGTAATTATTGTAAAGACATTTTAATGGACAGTTACACTCAGCACATGTAGTACTAACTATATTCAACATTCAGTTGAAATGATAGCTATGACCAAGTTCACTCATGCACTAGCAATGATTACTACCTAGAAAATAATGATTATAAATTAGATTATGATTCATTTTAATTTTAGAGATGTTAGAATGTATTAAAAGGTACACAGTGTAGCTACTTAAATATAAGGCAGTCTAGCAAGTCTGCAGGATACGAGATCAACATAGAAAAAGATTGCATTTCTCTACCAGCAATAGCCAGAACGTCCAGTTAGTCTGTTGGGTTGGAGCTGCTGATTTTCTCCCCTACTTGGGGCAATGTAGGTGAAGTCAAGCTCATTACAAGAAAACTTTGTCTCACCTCCTCACTTCTCTTTCACCCTGGGTGAAAAGCACTTCCAGCTCACTCTGACACACAAACTGGGAACCACCTATCTTTGTCTTTCCAGGGGTTTCTCACTTTTGCTTTTGTATCATCTGGGCAACATAACTCTTTGATCTCTCCAGAATTGGACTTGGAGAATGGAATCACATCCATGTAAAACTTTCTAATAGAAAGATTCAATTTAGACTTTTCTAAACTTTTTTGAGTCCCTTGTATTTAATATGTGTGTATTTTTTTTTTCTTTTAAGAAACAAGGATGTATGAGGGTTGAAGTCATTCAATGTTTCTATAGAATAGGGGAAAATCAACATCCCATTTCTTTGTTTGTTTTACCACTTGCAATCTTCATAGATATGTAACTGAAATAAGCATGCCCTCCATTTAGAATAGTAGTTCAAATGAGTTATCACAAAATAATCTAATTATTAGAGCTAACTCTTAAAGATCTAATAAAAGCTTTTGAATGTACTAAGTATATTAGAACAATGGACTTGTATATATTTTCTTCATCTTCAGTTGTGTCAGTTATCTCTGATGCCTCAAATCTAAAGAGAATTTGAACAGAAAAAAATGGCCTTCTCTTGAACTACTTTATGCTCAATTCTTTCAGAAAATTTCCAATACTTGATTAGCTAATTTTATCTTGCATTGAAAAACTCTAATGACAGCCACTTTCTGATTGACAGATCTTTTACTACTTCTCTTTGTGGTCATTGACCGTTTTCTAAAATACATGATCACTAGCCTAATTGGACAGGTAGGAAATGTGTTTTCAGTCATGCGGATGCTTATCTTTTCATTCTCTCTCCAGTTATTTCTGCAACCGTTGTAGTCACATTCTCCCTGGGTGATTCCTTTGACTTCATCAGGTAATGTGCCTCTTTTTGTTAATCACACAATATGGCTTTCTTATCGACCCTACCTATGCTGTGCTCTTTCTTTTTCCAGGTTGGCCATTGTGCTCTAAGTAAATGAGCAAAACAAGACACACTTACTGGATTGCTTTGGAAGAAAGTAGTTGTCAAAAGAGCACTATCCTGTTCCATGTATCTTCCTGTCCCAAGTGACATGGCTGACTGCTTTATTGACAACAATTATTCACTCTTAGTAATGTTGCAAAACCAATATAGCCAAGGAAGAGAAAAAGAAGTGTCATTCAGTTTTCATTATCAGCAATCAAATTATATGTAAAGTCTTAATGCAAAATTAATTTTGCCAAAATGTGAAAGACAGAAATACTCTGAGACCTTGATAGTTTTGGGGATGGTAGCATTTTGGGGATGGGAAACTTTGATTGGGGAGTTTTGGGATGATGTGTGTGGATGTGTATATATATATATAAATATTTAAAATATATGTGAAATATTTTAAAGGCAAGTTTTTTCTTTATAGGAAAGTTACTAGGGCTAATAAACTGTAAACAAGTCTAAGGTCAATTATTTCCTTTGGTCTATTTTGTGAGCAGGCTGATATTATGAAGGGAAAATGACAGTGGGAGAATTCTCTCCTGGGTGTCAGTTTTTCCCTGTGACCTTTGGCAAGTTGAAAATCCCTCTGTCTGCCCAGGCAAGCGGCAAAATTCATGGGTTATTTAATATTTTCTGCCTAATAAATATTTAAGCTTCTTTCACTATTTACAGAAGTACCCCTTTATAACAGTATCAAATAAAAGTGAAGGGTGTGGGCTCTGGACTCAACAGTTATAAGCTATGACTTTGTGCAAGTTACTTAACCTCTGTGTGTCTGAATTTCCTCATCCATAAAGTGGGTATAATAAATGTACCTACTTCATAGGGATTAAATGAGAAAATACGTAGAATCATATGGTGCAGAGACAGGATGAGAGTAAACACTTGACAAGTGTTAGCTATTATTGTTACTAACATCAGAAAAAATGAACAGGGGAAGTGGCTGTGTGTCTAGTAGTGGTTACGGTATAAGGCATACAAATTGATCTATGCCACATCTGATTTCATGAACCAAGTTATTAAATAAAAAGCTTCTATTGTGCTTACAAAAAAAAAAAGAAAGAAAGAAAGAAGAAAACTAAAGGATAGAAGGTTCCAAAAAGAACTGAAATAGATTCGCAAATAGAGCTGAAATGAGTTGGACAAAATTATAATACTAACCCATAGACTATAAAAATTATTTTGAGCTTCAGAAGGAAATAAAAGTTAATGCAATGAATGGAAGTGAAATAAAATAACCATGAAAGTGATGATTAACTGATGAATAGATGATTAGAAAACTATTTAAAATGAAGTATGACCTAAATCAAAGCTTTTGGCTAATACTTGAGTGCTTAAGAAATGTTAGGTGTCTTTAAAAAGAACTTCTAGCCTTATATTGAAACCCCAAGGCAAGCAAATAGACAAAAAATAGCTCAAGCAAATTAACAAAAAATAACTCAAGCAAATTAGGAGATACTCAACTACATACAGTGAGTGAGTTAAAATCTCTTATTATTTTCCTATTCATCTTCATTAATATAACCTCCCAAAGTAACACAATCCACTGCATCCAACAGAATAGGTGAGCCCAGACCGGAGGAAGTGGCATATCCAGAAATGCCAAGCAATATAAGGAAGGCATTCATTTTATTATCATAAGCATTGCAGACCAGGGGTTAACAATTCCATAACCCCTGACCGATGTATCTTTCATTTGATGAAAAAGTTCCACAGATTTAACAGCTAAAAGATAAATCAGAGCTCTTGAAAAAACCATTAAGTCTTAAATGTTAATTTCCTTAGTGAAATCTTCACTCTATCACCTTATTATATACGAATCATGGCATTAAAGTGAGAAAGCACTGTTCAGAGACATCGAGGGCTCAGCTTTATGTCTTCCAGTCTAGGTCAGGTTCTTAAACTTCTAGTAAAAGGCAACAATTTCTAAAAGCCTACTTCTAGAAAGTCTAAAAATGGGAAGAAGAGACTTTGGGGAGGGCAGGTGGATATTTGAACAAATGAAAAATGAAGACATATTTCACAGGGATCTCACTGACTTTAGAAATACTTTGAACAACAGCCATGGCCACTGGGGTGCTGTAATGACATGCCCCATTATAAAATGTAACACTAAGTAAACGTAGGAGTGGAAATTTAGCAATTGAACATTTAATGGCTGCAATTATGGCAAAAGAATAATGAACCTATTAGATAGGAGAACTGGCAATTACTCTACAGCTTATTGGAATACAGCTGTGAAAAGGTAATACAGCAGCATACTTAAGAATGGTTATTAAAAAGGGGTAATGCATTCTGTTTACACTGACAGAAGCAATTTTTCTTCTGAAATGAAATGGTGCTTTTTGGCTATCAGACATATGAACTCAGACATGATGAATCTTACTATTTAAAGGTAATACATTTTCAGATATGCTTCTCTCGCTATAAATGATGCCCCCACTAAGACCATAGGGTGAGAATTTTTTTGGTGGAAGAAATAAAAGAAGATGTCAAGATGGACTTATAAACACTAAATAAATCACCTGGAGAAAAGTGAGCTAAATTTTAAATGATCCAAATAGCTGCAATAAATGAAATAGCTACGGTTCAAAGATGAAGGTTGTCAAGAAAAGGTGTTCAGAACAATTATGTGATCTATGAAATCATCATTTTGGTGTCTGGGAGTGATGGATATGTCCCATTAAATTTTCAAATGTATACACTTCTAAGTACAATTTGTAAGGCCTTCTCCATTTTCAGATATATCCTTTCAAATGTAGTTATCAGGACCCTGGGAGTCAGCCAAACACCAGACTGGCTGAAAACAATACTCTAGACAAAGGGTCGGGCACTGGAGAACAGTTGAAGGGTAAGAAAAAGTGCCCCACCTAAGTGGATTTGACAGAATGGAGAGATGGCTTTGCTCCTCAAGGCCTCAGCACCTCCCTGAAGATTGGTTTTGGAGGGGAAGATATATTGTTGTAACAAAGTGTCATTTCTAGTCATTTTTAAGGTAGGTTGGAGAAATATAAGATACTCTAAACTACATAGAATGCTGGAAATTCAGAGATCTTTGGAGAAGTCCTTCCTCAGGTCAATCCCTCTGCCCCTGGCAGGACCATATTCAAGCCATCCAGAATAGAGGCAGAAATTCCTCCATTTTGATTCTCTCTCCAAAGAAGACTCGGTGTTTATGATAAAGAGAATAATTATGTGCCTCCCTCCTTTTTTTGGGGGAAAAGTCTCCCCAAAACTCAAGCTCAGATTCCTTTTTCTATCACTGTCCTACAATTTTAGAAGACATGATTAAAGCATGGCAACCAGGACTTGAACCTCAATTTGCCTGGAAAAGCCTGGTAAGATGGGTACAGATGCCCTATCCACTCCCGTCTGCATTTTGCAGCAATCCACTCACCTGCTCAGAGATTTAAGCTAGCTGTTCTCAGTACCCCCTAGATATCAAGCTTATGTAGGATGACAGTATTTTTAATGGTGCTTTCTGTCTTGTCTGGGACCATTCTGGTGAATGACACATGGATGAAAAGCAAAGTGAATTATCTTCTTTTTACCCTGAAGGAAGTTGCTTAGGGCAGAGAGTATATATAAAACTATAAAGCAAGATATTTTTTATAGTTTTTGGGTGACAAACCTGTTTTAAGGGAGGGTCTAATATAACCTGCAGACATTTATCCTAGAAAAAAATGCACATACATACTGGTTTTGCAGGAAATTTCAGGGCTAGAAACCTAGTAGGAAGCCTGCAGTCCAAGATTGAGGCTTATGTAAAAAGAGTCCAGTATCAATTCTGTAGTTCTTCATCCAGATAAAATGTATACAACTGTCGGTTCTCAAATATTTGACTTAATAAAGCCAATTATAGTGGTGAAATTAAATTCATATAATTAAAAAAATGATCATAGCTAATAGTTTCCTAGTCTTCCTGACAAGTCAGATTCTAACTGGTTTAGGTTTCACCCTCTTTCTTCCCATTTTACTCTGGAAGAGGGAACAATGGAGAAAAAATTTCCAGAGAATGGCCAAAGAGAGAAGACTTTATGCGATCAGCTCCTGAGTAATAAATGTTATTATTAGTTTTGAGAAAGGGAAGAGATGAGAGATTAGATAATAATTTTGTCCAATTTTTTTTTTCCAACTCTGGCCTTCCCTTTGAACCAACCTTCTCTCTATCCAAGTTCAGGATGATAGGAAGTCATGAGAACTGCTTATTCCAGTGGGGCTGATATAGTTTGGATATCTGTCCCCGCAGAAAGCTCACATTTAATTGTAATTTCCAATGCTGAAGGTGGGACCTGGTAGGAAGTGTTTGGGTCATGGGGCTGGATTCCTCATGGCTTGGAGCTGTCTTCACAATAGTGAGTTGCTGTGAGATCTGGTTGTTTAAGAGTGTGTGGTAGCTCCTTCCACATCTCCTGCTCCTGCTTTCGTTGTGTGACATGCCAGCACCCCCTTTGCCTTCTGCCATGGATGTAAGATTCCTGAGGCCTCATCACAAGCCAAGCAGACACCTGGAGCCATGCTGCCCGTACAACATGCAGAACCGTGAGACAATGAAACCTCTTTTCTTTATAAATTACCTAGACTCAGGCATTTCTTTATAGCAGTGTAAGAATGGCCTAAAACAGGGGCCAGTAACAACGGGTAGAAAGGCTAGGCCCTTCATGGAGTTTTCACAGTGCCCCTGGTGTCTCATCTGACCTGCCTTCCTGCTACCACACTCCTTGACTCTTCATTCAAGTTTTGTCTTGAACTTTGGGTGTGGTCTTAAAAACAAAGTATTATGGACCTCTTCTACTTTCTGACCTGGTTTGCTCTTAGATTGTGTTCTCTTGAAATTGTTGTTCATGCTTCCTTGAGCAAACTCTCATTTTAGTTTGCTGTTGTACATCTAATGTCCCCTACTCTGCCCAGCCCTACGATGACTCTGAGACCCAAATAGAGGGGCTGAGGGTGGTCCTTATTTTGTGCTTCCAGAAACTCCTACACTATGCCACCCCTGGGGTTCAGCAATGGAAGAAAGGCAAAGATAGGAGCAAGGGAGAGAAAGGTACTTGGTCAGCATGTGCACAGAAGCAGTCAGATTTAAACTTCCGGCTTCTCCCATCCAGTTACACAGACAGTTTAGAAAGAGGTTAGAAACGCAGGTTAGAAAGAAGGCATCCATCCCACACTTATAGATGTGTGCACTGCTTCAGATCATGGTGTCTATTGTGTAGTGAAATAATTCTTTTAAAGTATCATAATTACCTATGAATAGTACAATTATATTGTTTTGTGTGTGTATTAAAATTGTCAATTCATTAAATGAAAACATTTAATATATGTATCCTGAGTTGTCATCTTTTTATTTTTGTATACCTAAAGCCTCAGGAAAACAAGAAAAAAAATAATAGAAAAAGGAAATATCCCAGACCTCCGACTCGGTTTGAAATACCCTAGACCTCTGTCTATTTCTGACAAGCCTTGCAGGAAGAAAAGGGGAAGGAATATGTAGAGGGGGAAGAAAATGAGCTATTTCTTTTTTCTTTTTTAAAGATGGGGTTTCACCATGATGGCCAGGCTGATCTTGAACTTCTGACCTCAGGTGGTCCACCCACCTCGGCCCCCCAAAGTGCTAGTATTACAGGCATGAGCCACCGCACCCGGCCGAACTTGTGTTGTTTTAAAGCCCCAGTTTGTGTTACTGCAGCCGTAGGGAAAACGGAGCCACCGCCTGCTGTGGCCTCGCTGTCCTGATGGGCAGCGGCTGGGAGTTGGTCCCCGGCGCGGCTGATGTTAGCACGAATTCCCATGTGGTTTTCTCAGGGTTATTTTCTTCCTTGGTGTGTGGAATTGTCTGAAGATCTGTTTCTCTCTGTGTATTTGGTGATCGTTTTGATTTATAACCATTGTGTAGACCCAAGTCATTCCGCATATTTGAAACTTCTAGGAAGTTATTTATAGACTCTTCGAGAATTTCAAAGTGTTTCTTTTTTCTTTTTTTTTTTTTTTTTGAGATGGAGTCTTGCACTGTGGCCCAGGCTGGAGTGCGGTGGTGTGATCTCAGCTCACTGTAACCTCTGTCTCCCAGGTTCAGGAGATTCTCCTGCCTCAGCCTCCCAAGTAGCTGAGATTCAGGCGCCTGCCACCGCACCTGGCTAATTTTGTATTTTTAGTAGAGACGGGGTTTCACCATGTTGGCCAGGCTGGTTTTGAACTTCTGGCCTCAAGCATTCCAGCTGTCTCAGCCTCCCAAAGTACTGGGATTACAGGCGTGAGCCACCTCGCCTGGCTGGTCTGGGAGGATTTTAAGGAAGTCCTGGGTTGAGGCTGGGCGTAGTGGCTCACGGCTGTAATCCCAGTACTTTGGGAGGCCGAGGTGGGAGGATCACTTGAGCCCAGGAGTTTGAGACCAGCCTGGGTAATATAGTGAGATCCCATCTCTACAAAAAACAGAAAAATTAGCCAAGTGTGTTGGCAAGCGCCTTCCGTTCCAGTTACTTGGGAAGCTGAGGTGGGAGGATTGCTTGGCCTGAAGCGTGAAATGTGGAGGCTGCAGTGAGCTGAGATTGTGCTGCTGCACTCTAGGCAGGGCCACAGAGTAAGATCCTTTTTACAAAAAAATAAAATAAAATCCTGGAGTGTGTGCAGGACAGACCTTGGTAACTCACATTTACCATCAGTGACTTTTAACACAGCCATGGCTGTTGCTGTGGCCACATGCTTCACTCCGCAACGTCTTTTCCAGGCGTCCATTCTGGACTTGCACTCAGGGGCCCTGTCTGTCGGGAAGCACTTTGTGAATCTGTACAGGTGAGTGCTGCAGCGTGACCTCAGTACTGGCTCTGAAGGATGAGTGAGCGGCTCCATGTCTCTTAGCTATGGACATGTGGACACGCGTGGGAGGGTCTGTCTTGGTGCAGCCTCAGTGGCTGTAATGCTGGCCGGGTCCCTCATGGTTTGCTGGGACACAGGAGTTGGGAGGTGTGGGCTCTCTGCAGCCTGTGGGCCGGGGGCTTGTTCATGAAACTTTAGGGGAATCTGGTGCTTTTTGTGGGCCCAGGGACAGAAGGGGTGGGTGCAGGAGGCAGCAGAGGTGGAAGGCTCCCAGGAGCAGTCGCCGAGAACCTGAGGGGCCGGGGAGCAAAGAGACCCTCCCTGCCTAGATCCAGTGAGCCTCACGCATTAGCCTGGGCCCTGCTCCCAGCCGGCTCCTTCTTCATTATTATTACTATTATTTTCTGAGATGGAGTATCGCTCTGTCACGCAGGCGTGAGCCACTGCGCCTGGCCCTGGCTCCTTCTTTATAGTAGCTACCATTGTAGAAATGGAGTCGCGAGGACCAGTTGATTTTCAGGGCCTTGCAGGTTAGCTTAAGGAATGGCTGAATTGAAAGGAGATGAACAACAGATTAATGAAGTGTGTTATGAATGCTCCTTTTTTTCCCCCACAGATATTTTGGGGATAAAATACAGAACATCTTCTCAGAGGAGGACTTCCAGTTGTACCGGTAAGCAGGAGTGCGGCAGGTGGGGGTCTGCAGGTGGGGTGGCCTGGGGCTGAGGCGTGTGGGGAGCTGACCCGTCTGGGGAGGCCCCACAGAGAGGCCCAGGGGCCAGGGTCAGGGCCTGGCGCACAGAGGTAAGTTTTCACGGAGCGAAGGCCGGGGCAGGCCCAGCATGGCCAGGGTGTGCCCTGGTCGGTGAAACTGATCTGGAGTCCTGTGGCCGCATCCTGGTCAGGACCTCTTGTTTTCTGCTGTGTAAAACCAGCCCAGTTTTAAAAATTCTGCTGGACGAGGCCGGGTGTGGTGGCTCATGCCTGTAATCCCAGCACCTTGGGAGACCGGGCTGATCACCTGAGGTCAGGAGTTCAAGACCAGCCTGGTCAACATAGTAAAACCCCGTCTCTACTAAAAATATAAAAATTAGCTGGGCATGGTGACGGGTACCTGTAATCCCAGCTACTTGGGAGGCTGCGGCAGGAGTATTGCTTGAACCCTGGGGGCAGAGGTTGCAGTGAGCCAAGATCATGCCATTGTAATCCAGCCTGGGTGACAGAGTAAGACTCCGTCTCAAAAAAAAAAAAAAATTCTGCTGGAGGAGCCCAGGTTGAGATGAGGACAAAGGAACCAAGTGTCATGCCACCATCCCAGGACACACAAGTGCCCCCCTTGGGCCTGTGCCCACCCAGACATCCATTTCAGAGCCTCTCTGGCCTGACACATGGGGTCTTCTGAGCGCGAGTCCCCTTGTCCCTGTGTCCCCCCGTACAGACACCCCATCCACATTTAGCAGGCTCCACACCGGCTCCCCCTCCTCACGTCCACGCCCCTTCCACGCCCACGTCAGGGGATAGAAGCCTCTTCCTTGCTGAATAGGAGGCTGGGCTCCCAGCCCTGCAAGTCCCACCCTGGGACTCTGTCATCTGGGTCCTGACTCCACAGCAGCCTCCCCAGCGTGGGTCCTGCAGGTGCCCTTCTCCCTCCTCCCGGTCCCGCTGCTGTGGTCTCGCTCCGGCCTCTGGCTGCTCTGCGCGTGGGCGGCGGGCCACATACTCCCTGGGCAGAGCCAGTATCTGCTCCCGGTGTGCTGGGGAGTCCCTGCCACGCGGGTCCGGAGCCGTGCTCGGGCCGGTTCCTCTCCCTGCCACCCACAGGTTGGGACCCAAGGGCGTCCCCTCCCACCTGTAGCTGCGCTGATGGCTGTCGTGTCCTCTGCAGGGAGGTGCGGCGGAGGGTCCAGCTCACCATCGCGGAGGCTTTCGGCATCAGCGCGGCCTCGCTGCATCTGACCAAGCCCACCTTCTTCTCCCGAATAAACAGCACAGAAGCGCGGACGGCGCACGACGAATACTGGCACGTGCACGTGGACAAGGTAGGTGCACTCGTGGACTGGGTGAGGCTGCTCTGTACCCACTGCCCACGGGGGCGCCTGGCAGGGCCACGTGTTCCCGTTCTCCGGCGGTCAGGGACTACCACAGGGCTGCCTATTACAACATCTGCCTGCTGTGTTGACGGCGTCAGTATGTATGTATCGACGGATGGATGGATTGATTGATTAAGAGCCTCGCTCTGTCACCCAGGCTGGAGTGCAGTGGCACGATCTTCGTTCACTGTAACCTGTGCTTACCGGGTTCAAGCGGTTCTCGGTTCTTCGGCCTCAACCTCCCGGGTAGCTGGAATTACAGGCAGGCCCCACCATGCCTGGCTAATTTTTGTATTTTTAGTAGAGATGGTTTCACCGTGTTAGCCAGGCTGGTCTCAAACTCCTGACCTTGTGATCCACATACCTCGGCCTCCTAATGTGCTGGTATTACACGCACGTGCCACCATGCCCAGTGGGTGTTAGCAGTTAGATGTCTTCCTCCCTGAGGTTTCGGGGCACACCCTCAATCTCACTGATGGAGCTGGGGAAATAAAGCTTCTCATTTGATGGCGACAGGAAGTGGAGGAACCCGCCCCACACGACCTGTGGTGGCCTCACTGTTATTCATTCACAGGTTTATGCTCGATGTCTTCCAGCAGCTGGCCTCCTCTCCCACCTGCATGCTCTCCCTGACCCAGGTCTCTGTGTTGTCTGTGGGAACTGCCTTCCACCACTTTCTACCTTCCTTTCTTTTTGAGACAGGGTTTAACTCTGTTGCTCAGGCTGGAGTGCAGGTGTGCAGTCATGGCCCACTGCAACTTTGACCTCCCAAGCTCAAGCAGTCCTGCTGGACTAAGACTATAGCTGGGACCACAGGTGCATGCCCCGACGCCTGGCTCATTTTTGTATTTTTTGTAGACACAGGGTCTCACTATGCTGCCCAGGCTGGTCTTGACTTCCTGGGCTAAAGCAATCCTCCCGCTCTGGCTGCCCAAGTTGCTGGGATTAAGGCGAGAGCCACTGCCCAACCCATTTTCTTTCTTTCTTTCTTTTTTTTTTTAAGGGCATCACAGACCTGTTATTGCTCAATCTCGGGTGGCTGAAGGTTATACCTGACTTTCTTTCTTTTTTTTGAGACAGAGTCTCGTTCTGTTACCCAGGCTGGAGTGCAGTGGTGCGATCTTGGCTCACTGCAACCTCCACCTCCCTGGTTCAAGGGAGTCTCCTGCCTCAGCCTCCCAAGTAACTGTGATTACAGGCACGTGCCACCACACCTGGCTAATTTTTGTATTTTTATGAGAGAGAGGGTTTCATTGTGTTGACCAGGCCAGTCTCAAACGTCTGACCTCAAGGGATCCACTGGCCCAGGCCTCCCAAAGTGCTGGGATGATAGGTATGAGCCCCCGCACCTTGCCCTTAATAAAATATTTTAGAAGATAAAAATAAAACACAGCTAATAAGCAGAATGGTATCATAGCCATTCTTTAAGGTTGATTTTCATCATGTAGAAGCTGTGAGTTCCATTCATACAGTCAGCCTGGATGGAAGTGGTTGGGTGGCACTGTCAGCAGCCCTGGAGCTGAAGTTCAAATACAAGTTTAAAGCCAGAAAGCCTGTGGCTGGGAAGATGAGGAGTGTTGCTCTGCCCCGCCATGCCTGCTGTGATGGCGGAAGGAGTGGGGGTTAGATGGCCGGCTTTCTGTGCCATGAGACATTGTTACTAAATTATTCTTCAAGCACAGTCTTTTTTTTAATTTTTTTGAGACAGAGTATCCTTCTGTCGCCCAGGCTGGAGTACAGTGGTGCAATCTTGGCTCACTGCAACCTCTGCTTCCTGGGTTCAAGCCATTCTCCAGCCTCAGGCTCCTGAGTAGCTGGGATTACAAGCATGCATCACCATGCCCGGCTAATTTTTGTATTTTTAGTAGAGATGGGGTTTCACCAGGTTGGCCAGGCTGGTCTGGAACTCCTGACCTCAGATGATCCACCCACCTTGGTCTCTCAAAGTGTTGGGATTACAGGCGTGAGCCACCACATCTAGCTCCAAGTGCAGTCTTGTTTTACCCACTCCCTCCTGCCCCGCTCCCGCCCTCTGCTCCATAAGGTTTCTGGACATGATATTATCACCTCCATGAAGCTTGAGTATCCCCTTCTAAAATAAAAGGCACGCCCTCCCCTAAATGACACATGCATATTCCATGGTCACATCCAGGCATCCGCAGGAAGGCCTCCCTGTCCACAGGTGTTCCGTTGCATGCTCAGATCTCCCTGGAGTCCACAGGCATGTCTGTGTCTGTTTGGCATTGGTTTGTCAAGTTAGTGGGCTCATAGGTGCCAGGGACCCTCTACCTTCTTCTCCCTGTTGAAACCATGTGTTGAAGACAGCTCCGTGGGGCTTCCTGTGTTCTGGACTCTGAAGCTCTACCTCCTCCACCTGGGACGTGCCATCCTGTGGAATGTTCCATTCTGCAATGAGAATGTTCCCCCCGCCCCTCCTGCCATCTGAACTGCAGCATGGATGTGGTTACTAGACTCAGGAGCTCGATAATTTAAGTGAATCAGCCAGATGTGGTGAGGGCTCCTGTGTGGCCAGCATAGCACCCGGTCAGATTGGGTGGAGTGTGGGTGCTTCTGGGCAGCCCACTGGGAAGCAGGAGATGTTGCCTGTTTCTCTCTGTGCATTAAGGGGGACCCATGGCTTTATTCACCCACCTGAGCTGCACTGGGCTCCCGTCTGCCTCCCCAGGGTCTGTAACAACCGTCAGTTGCAACTGCCTGGACCTGTGGCTGCCTCAGGGGACCAGGGCTGAGGCTCTTGGCCTGAGACAGTCATAGTCACCTGCAGAGGGAAAACGAAGTGCTGTGACACGTAGGGCAGAGGTGACATGTGGAGTCAGGCAAGTGTGTCTGACCTGAAGATGGTGTGTCCTTAGGGAAGGAAACCCTCCCACGGGAGAGGGTTCAGAATCTCCCGACATGCAGGCCAGGCACCTGCCTCCTTCAGAGTGTGGCTCAGGACAAGCCACGCTGAGATGCAGGCTGGCTAAGTTACTGAGCTCCAGGGAGAGGGGAGAGGGAGAAGTTCTTCAGGCACAAAGAGCAAATTGGCTGTGAGGGGCTGTGCCGGCAGCCCCGATGTCCCGGAGTCATGCTTGGAGCCAGGAGAGCCGGGATGGTGTCCCCGGCACCCACGCTGGCACCTGCAGCACCTGGAACAGTGTCCCCTGGTCAGCGTCCCCGGCATCCACGCTGGCGCCTGCAGTGCCTGGGACAGTGTCCCCAAGTCCGTCCCCAGGTTGGTGTCCCCAAGTGAGCACCCCCAGCACCCAGGACACGCATGTTCTTGCGGCACCCAGAGGCACACCTTTCTTTGCAAGCTGTAGATGCCCAGCTCTTCTTTAGCAGCCTCTGCTGGGCTTTCAGCCAAACTGAAAACGTCACTTTGAGAACAGCCCCTCCATGTGGCCTCACCCGAAGCAGTGGTTAGAGACGACCCTCACGCTCTGACCTCAGGGGTCGTAGGAAGCATGGTGGCTCCTGCTAGGCTCTTGTGCTCAGGCCCGGAGGGGCTGGCTGTCCAAGGCTCAGATAAGCCTGGGCCTCGAGCTCGTCCCACGCCCATCACTGCCCCTATCCCACACTGTCTCCAGAAGAACATCATGAAGAGGCCGGACACTCCTCACAGTGGCGCAGCTTCCTATTTCTTTATGGGGACATTCTGGCTCCGTGGTGGTGGTCTGCCTCCCGGGCGCTCAGCTGCAGAATCGTACCTCTCCTCCTGGTCTGTGTGCTCCCAGTGTTGGGATAGCAGTGGCCACTGGGCCGCTGAGGACGTCCAGGTGCAGCTCCCCCTGGTTCAGGGCTGGCTCACCTCTGCAGTGCCCGGCCTCACCTGCTTCACCCCCACAGCGACGGCAGATGCCTTGCTGCCTGTGGGACTGAAGGGCCAGAGGGCACGTGGGTATGGAGCTGCCCTGATCCCTGGCTGCCCACCTCTGTGCCATGGGTTTCTTCTTTTTCACACGGAGAGTGTGGCCTGGAGCTGCTTGCTGTGTCGAGGAAGGGCGGGCACTGGAAGAAAACACCCTGTAAATATGCCGATGCTGCGTCATAAACGGCCTGCTGCGGCCACAAAGGTGCACGGGTGCCTTCAGTAGTAAACCTTTGCTTTGCTCTGCACACTGTTTAAATTGCCAGCTGTTCTGGAGACATTTGTTGAAGATATAACCTTGGGAGGAGTTTCATGTTGAGCCACATTTTACAGTAGTTTAACTTGTAGGAAAACTAACCCTCTCAGACATGGCGGATTCTAGCGAAGGCCCTGCCTGCATCCTGCAGCCCCGAGGCGCGTCCCTGACTCCAGGGCTCTGTAAGGTGCGGCAGTCTAGTCTTCCATCAAAGGCCCGGCTTGGCAGGGTTGCAGCTAGAAGCCATTTCTCTTTTCCTAGGAAGCTAACTTAATGGCCTTGTGCTGTCTCAGTCTTTCGTGAAGAGGTGAACTCACCCAGCAGGTTGGTGGGCCTGCAGCTGCGGTCACCTGTTTAAAGTCAGTAGCCAGGGAGGAGGGGGCTGGTCCTTCAGCTCAGGGTCAGCACAAGGAGCTGAGGCTGGAGGAGAGAATGGGGCCACCACTGGGAGCGAGAATGGGTGCCATTCTTGGTAACAGGACCACCTGCTTTGACGGGGACCTGCTAACTGGGGCTGTGTGCAGGACTGGCTCTTGGGGGAGCCAGGGAGGAGGTAGCAGGGGGCAGGAAGGAAGGCTGCCTGGAAGAGGCAGGGCCCGGGGCTTCCCACACCTGTTGCTTGGCTTGGCTCAGCAACACATCGGGGGCACCCACAACACTTGAAACCCCATTTTCCACCATGTGCCAGGGCCTCAAGCTCACTTTGCCCAGAAGGCCTCACAGAGTTTAAAAATTGTGAAGACGGGCCGGGCGCGATGGCTCACGCCTATAATCCCAGCACTTTAGGAGGCTGAGGCGGGTGGATCACGAGGTCAAGAGATCAAGACCATCCTGGTCAACATGGTGAAACCCCTTCTCTACTAAAAATACAAAAATTAGCTGGGTGTGGTGGCGCATGCCTGTAGTCCCAGCTACTCGGGAGGCTGAGGCAGGAGAATTGCTGGAACCCAGGAGGCGGACGTTGCGGTGAGCCGAGATCGCCCCGTTGCACTGCAGCCTGGGTAACAAGAGCGAAACTCCGTCTCAAAAAAAAAAAAATTGTGAAGGCGGCCCTTGGCCCCGTCAGCCTCTCCTGAAAGCCTGAACACAGGACCCTTTGTGAGCCCAGATGTGACCGGCTGATGAAGGCACCACACCTGCTTGGGCTGTGGGTATTCACAGTGGATCACAAGTGACGCTGGAGGCTGGAAGAGGGGCATCGGGCTGCGCGTCAGTGTCGGGGCTGCTGGGACCCGTTCCCACGCTGGGCAGCTTGAAACCATGCACGCTTGTGCTCTCGTAGCTCTGGAGGTCGGAAGTCTGAAATCAAGATGGCAGCAGGGCTGGCTCCCCCTGGAGGGTGTGAAGAAGAACCTGCTGTAGGCCCCTCCCACGCCCTTCAGCCTGTGGGGGCGTCACTCCAGCCCCTGCCTCCATCTCCTGTCTTATCTCCCTCTCTTTCTCTTGAAGACCACCAGGCATTGGGTGTAGGGCCCACCCTAAATCCAGGATGATCCGAGATGATCTTTCACTTAATGCCATCTGCAAAGACCCAGCTTGCAAATAAGGCCACAGTCCCAGGTCCCTGGGGTTAGGACTTCCAGTGAGGTACCATTGAGAATGATGGGGCATGGGGCCAGCAGATGACAGTGCAGGCAGAAAGTGGATGGTGCTGACACGTGTTTTGGAGGGAAATGGAAAGGGTACAGCACAGGGTGAGCCCTAGGGGGATGTGGGAGGAGAGGCTCCCACAGATAAGGAGCTGCATGGAGGCTGGAGCTGTTCATGAAGAAAGGGTCGATAAGAACGGCTTCTAACAGGCTGAAATTGCCAGTGTGTGCTGTGTTTACCCAGCACTGTCAGGTCCCTGCGCACTGTTGTAACTGTTTTTCTTATATTAGTGAATTCAGTTTCATAACAGCCCTAATGAAGTATGTATGTCCTCATTCTGTACCTGAGCAAAGTGAGGCACAGAGAGGTTAAGCCACTCACCTAATACCACACAATGCGGAAGAGGGCTCCGCTGTGAAGGGAAACTCCCTGTGTGGTGAACAGTTTTTGTAACAAGGTTTCTTTGTGCACTGAGTTTTTGTTTGGGGACAGGGTCTCGCCCTGTCACCCAGGCTAGAATGCAGTGACACAATCATGGCTTGCTGTATGTAGCCTCACACTCCTGGGTTCGAGAGATCCTCCTGGCTCGGCCTCACAAATAGCTGGGATTATAGGCGTGTGCACCATGTGTGGCCTGTGTATTGGTTTTTGTTGTGTTTTCTGAGACGGACTTTTGCTCTTCTTGCCCAGGCTGGAGTGCAATGGTGCAATCTTGGCTCACTGCAACCTCCACCTCCTGGGTTCAAGCAATTCTCCTGTCTCAGCCTCCTGAGTAGCTGGGATTACAGGCATGCGCCACCACGCCCAGCTAATTTTGTATTTTTTACTAGAGATGGGGTTTCTCCATGTTGGTCAGGCTGGTCTCAAACTCCTGACCTCAGGTGATGCGCCCACCTCAGCCTCCCAAAGTGCTGGGATTACAGGCGTGAACCACTGTGCCTGGCTGATTTTTAAATACTTCTTTTTGAGAACTTTAAGATGATTTCTCTGACGTTTATGCAATTTGTCCTTACCAAATTTGGAAAAGCTGTGGTGCCATCATTTCCTCAAATATGTTTTTCTGTGCCAATGTCTCTCTCTTATTCTTCTGGAAGACAAATGACACAAATATTGGAGCTTTTGCTGTTGGTCCAGAGGTCCCCGAGGCTCTGTTCCTTCTGTTCTTCAAGTTGTGTAATTCACCAGTCTGTCCTCAATTCAGCCTCCTCCCTTCTTCCCTCTAATCTGCTATTGTGCCTATCCAGCATATTTTTCAGCTCTAAAATTTCCATTTGATTCCTTCTTATAATTTGTGTTAAACTGCTGAGTACATCCATTCATTTGAAGGATATTCACCTGTGCTTCATAGAGCATGGCTATTACAGCTACTTTAAAGTCTTTGGGACATCAGTGAAATGGTAGAGTAAGAACCTCTGAAAAATTTCCCCTCCATAAAAAGCAATGGGAAAATTGGCAAAAATGGTCAGAATCGACTTTCTCAGGACTCTGGAAATTAACCAAAGGCTTGCAGCTATTCAGGGAGCATTTATTCAAGAAAACCCCTGGTTCTCATTGAGAGCAGTGAGCTTCACAGTGGTTTAACTTCTCCTACCCACCACCCACCTCAGCTCCATAATAGCTTCAAAAACCAACAGCTGCAATCACAGACATCAGTGGTCACACTGCTCACGAGAAAGAACACAGGCTTTATGAAATTCGTTTAGAAAAGTCAGACGGGCACAGGAGCTCACACCTATCATCTCAGCACTTTAGGAGGTTGAGGTTGGAGGATTGTTTGAGCCCAGGAGTTCAAGACCAGCCTGGTTAACATAGTGAGAACCCCGTCTCTACCACACACACACACACACACACACACACACACACACACACACACACACACAACAACAACAACAACAACAACAAAATAAAAACAAAAACAAACAATTTTAGTTGGGCATGGTGGCCTGCTCCTGTGGTCTCAGCTTCTTGGAGGCTGTGGTGAGAGGATTGCTTGAGCCAGGGAGTTTGAGGCTGCCGTTGAGGTAAGGTTGTGCCACTGCACTCCAGCCTGGGTGACAGAGTGAAATCCTATCTTGAAAAAAACGGAAAGAGTTTCTCTCCACAGTTTTGCTGCCCCTGCTCGGTGCAGTTCGCCCACTGGGCCTGACCTCCTGCCTGCAAGTCAAAGCCAGGAAATGAAGGAGCCGCGGGAAACAAGGAGGAGCCGCGGGAAATGAAGGAGCCGCGGGCGACGGAGGAGGAGCCGCGGGTAACGGAGGAGGAGCCGCGGGCAACGGAGGAGGAGCCGCGGGCAACGGAGGAGGAGCCGCGGGCAACGGAGGAGGAGCCGCGGGCAACGGAGGAGCCGCGGGCAACGGAGGAGCCGCGGGAAACCGAGGAGCGGCGAGAAACGGAGGAGCCGCGGGAAACGAAGGAGCCGCAGGAAACGGAGGAGCCGCGGGAAAGACTGCTGCACTGTGCTGCGTGCTTTTCTGAGTATTCAGGTCGTCTCCGGCACCCTGTGCAGTTTTTATTTTGTTTTTTTGAGATGGAGTCTTGCTTTGTCGCGCAGACTGGAGTGCAGTGCTGCGATCACAACTCACCACAACCTCCGTCTCCCGAGTTCAAGTGATTCTCCTGCCTCAGCTGAGTCGCTGGGATTACAGGCACCCGACACCACGTGCGGCTAATTTTTTTATTTTTCGTAGAGACGGGGGTTTCACGATGTTGGCCAGGCTACTGTCGAACTCCTGACCTCAAGGGATCCACCCGCCACGGCCTCCCAAAGTGGACCCTGTGCAGTTTCAGTTGTCATCAGTGGGAGAGAGAGAGAGCACGATTGTCATCTGCAATCAGCATCTGCCATCTTGGCACTCTGCTACTTGGCATTAAAACGGTAAACCCAAGGAAACAAGAATAATGAAGGAATCTAAAGGCCTGAGATTGCTTTCGGTCCTCACCTCTCCCCTCAGGCGGGCGCTGCAGTGTCGGCAGCACACAGCTAGCACACCACTTTGCTATTACCACTTCTCTTTTCACAACCACGTGGCACTCACTGGCCTTCCACCGCCACAGACAGCCGGTTTGCCCAACCCTTGCTCCCGGCTCCCTCCATGGCCTGTGACTGAATTCTGCCTGCTTACCAGGAAACCAAAGTAGCGTCTGAAGATGAGTGTTTTTCTAATGAGCAGACGCTCTGCACTGTTTAGAAACCTGTGATTTTTGTGTTATTCTGTGGGGAGCTATTTTGCTATGACTTCCAGCCAGTGTACTTTATTTTAAATTTAGTTTTGAGTAAGTAATGCATCAAAATGTGAATAATTGAATAAGTAATGCATCCTACAAGATTTAAAAGTATATATATATATAAAGGCAAATGGTAAAAAGTGCATCTTCCGCCTTTCCCCGGTAACCTGCTCACCTACAAGTAACCACAGTCATGGGATCTTGAGTTCATTCTTGAATGTCTCTGTGTGTATAAAAAGGAATGCATAAAATACCACATTCTGTCAGTTGTAAAGAATCACGTTTAGAACAGTTTTGGCAATTGTTCTTCCCTCCCACTGCATTGCCTTATGTTAATAAGGCAACCGGTGGCTGTGAGATCATGAAACGTGTTATGGGTTCCTTTTTATAGAAGGCAGTGTGGTCTGCACATGGCTTTGCTCACTTGACGTCTGTCTTACCCTGGTCTCCCCAGAATCAGAGCCTGGCAAGGACTTGTGCTTGGGAAGCTTTTGGCGGGGGGGGCCTCAGGGGGCAGCTGTGAGGCCAGGGGCAGGTGAAGCCTATGGGAGCTGAGCCCAAAGGGCCTCCTGACAGGTGGGGTTGGCAGGGGAGGGAGCTGGACCGAGGGTCCCCTGGCAGGCAGGGGGCTGGGGGTGGTGGGGAGGGAGCTGCAGGTGGGGGGAGAGGGAGCTGGACCTACCTCCCCAGGGCACCACTTGAGACTGGGCTTTCTTGCTCCTGATTAGACCTAAGGTGGATGCTGGTGGGTGGGAATGGGGGCCGGGCCTCAGCGTGATCCTGCGTTCCTTCCCTGGAGGACTCAGAGGAGGCCACTTTGCCCAGGAGAGGATCCAGAGTCCACCTTCAAGCCTGGGCTCTCTCCGCTGCACACGAGGCTCTGTCGTGTGTGATGTGCCCAGCTCAGTGCCCACACTGCAGGTGCCCAGTTCAGGGCCGGTGCAGCCCTGTGCCCTTTCCCTCCCCAGAGTGTCTCTTTCCCTCCACACTCTGGATGTGCTCAAGACAGCTGAGCTGGGTGAGACCACCCTCCCCTTTGCAGTGATCTGATGTCTGCACCCTTCACCTCCGGGATGTGGCCCTGCCTGGGTTCTGGAACAGAAGCTGAGTGCTGCAACCCCTGAGTGAAGTGAGCCAGTCATGGAGGGACAGATCCTGCCTGATCTCACGTCCATGGGGTCCCTGGAGTCGCCAGGTTCACAAAGACAGAAAGCGGGATGGAGAGGGTGGGGCTGGGGGTCCTGGGGTGTCAGTGCTTCCTGGGGACGGAGCTTGGCCTGGGAGGACGGGACGTTCTGGAGAGGACGGTGTGGTGGCTGCACAACTTTGGGAATGTGCTAGTCACTGAACGGTGTGCCTAAAAACAGTTAAGAAACAATTAAGCTGGTAAATCAGGTTCTGCATTTTATTACAAGTTTTAAAAAGTTTGGGATTGCTCCACATCTGAAGAAAAGAGCAAGAGCATGTCCACTGCAGCCTCCGGTTCCCACATGCGGACAGAGGCCGGAGCCAGGGGACCAGCCCAGGGTGCACCCCTGCTGCCTGCAGCCTCTAGTTCCCGCGTGTGGACAGAGGCCGGAGCCAGGGGACCAGCCCAGGGTACACCCCTGCTGCCTGCAGCTTCTGGTTCCCGCGTGTGGACAGAGAGGCTGGAGCCGGGGGACCAGCCCAGGGTGCACCCCTGCTGCCCGCTGCCTCCGGTTCCCACGTGTGTACACAGAGGCTGGAGCGGGGGGACCAGCCCAGGGTGAACCCCTGCTGCCTGCTGCCTTTGCTGGAACACAGCTGCTTGGACATTTCAGCTTACGGGAAATCCTGGTCAAGAATGCGTAAGGCTGGAGACTCCACAGAGGGTTTTTAAAGTTGTGAAGGAACAACTGGCCTCACAAATGGGGCCAACATGTGTTGTTAATTTACTTTCTGGAAAATAAGAGGCACAGAGTGTCGGCGGCTCACGCCTGTAATCCTAGCACCCAGGAGGCCAAGGCGGGAGGATCACTTGAGGCCAGGAGTTTGAGACCAGCCTGGGCAACACAGCGAGACCCTAGTCTCTACAAAAGACACAAGAATTAGCCAGGCACAGTGGCTCATGCCTCTAATCTCAGCACCTGGAGGCCAAGGTGGGTGGATTGACACCATATGTACAAAAAAACCTTAGCTGGGTGTAGTGGTGCGCACCTGTGGTCCTAGCCACGAGGATGCAGAGGCAGGAGGCTTGTTTAAAGCCAGGAGTTCAAGGTTATGGTAAGCGATGACCGTACTAACCACAGGAGTTCAAGGTTATGGTAAGCGATGACCGTGCTGACCGCACTCCAGCCTGGGTGACGCTGTCTGTAAAAAAATTGGAGACCCTGTGCATTAAAAAAAAAAGCAGATACTGTCCCAGCCGCGTGCTGAGGGCCCGTTCTGCCCCTCCTCCCCGCTCTACTCTCAGGTGACCTACGGCTCCTTCGACTACACCTCGCTGCTGTACCTCTCCGACTACCTGGAAGACTTTGGTGGAGGGCGGTTCGTGTTCATGGAGGAAGGCGCCAACAAGACGGTGGAGCCGAGAGCCGGTAGAGGCGTGGGCGGGGTGGGCGTGGGGGCTGGGCGCGGGGGCTGGGCACGGGGGGGCTGGGCACGGGGGGCTGGGTGTGGCAGCTGGGTGCGGGGGTGCTGGGCGTGGGCGGGCTGGGTGCAGGGGCTGGGCGTGGGGTCCCGGCTCAGGCAAGCACCATGGGTGTGGGGGGCGTCCCTGGGAGCCAGGCTGCATTCACGGAGCACCTGCTGTGTGTCAGGCTGGTGCTGAGTCCCGGGTCCGGCATCAGGCCCGACAACCAGGAGGCTGGTGTCAATGGGGCCCCGTGTCTGAGGTCACTGTCAGTCAGGGGCAGAGCCAGGTCCCTGTGCTGCCATGGGCCCAGAGCCCACCTCCAGGCTCTGGTGCATGTCACCTTGGCAGTCAGGGTCCCCCTCCCTCCCCTGGCATGGGTCACCTTGGTGGGTACCATCTGCTTCCCTCCCTGGCGTGTGTCACCTTGGCGGTCAGGGTCCCCCTCCCTCCCCTGGCACGTGTCACCTTGGTGGGTGCCATCTACTTCCCTCCCTGGCGTGTGTCACCTTGGCTGTCAGGGTCCCCGTCCCTCCCCTATGGGGACACTCACCACTGGGCCCTTCTCAAAGGGACTCACAACCTAAGATGAGATGGTGCCCCAGCCCAGTGTTGGTGACCAGGTGCCCTCGTCGCTGAGGGCTCTGTGGTGCCGGCTTCAGAGTCCATTATGATGGACTTTGCCATCCCAGAGTGAGGTGCTGCAACTCCGGATTACCCTGGAACAGGCGCTTCCTGCATATCTGGAGGTGGCCCCCTCGGTCCAGGAGGGATGGGGGCCTGGCCTGCGTTCCAGGGCGCTTCCCGGCCTCCATTAAGAGGGTCCATAACATCCATCTGATTTCTTTGGCTCCGCTATTTCCAGGCAGAGTACGGTTCTCTCTTGACCAGCTAGAATGCCCTGCACATCCAGGATGGACTTCTCTCCCTTTTCAAAGATGGAGTCAAGTTTACAACTATGAAAGGGAGGGATTGGGTTTCCAGCGGTAACCTTTGAAGGAGAACGAAATTGTCACAGGACATTTGGAGCCAGGACGAGTGGGGTAGCACTGTGTCCTCTGAGTCTCGATGGCCCTTGCTTCCCAGTCCAGCAGTGAACGCCCACCGCAAAAACTCTGCAGTGTGTGGGCAGGGCCACTTCAGCATTAGAGCGAGTGAACTGGAATCTCTCGAGACAGGCATTTGGAGAGGCCCTGCCCCCAGGACTTCTCAGCGTCCTGGGCCCTGGGTGCTGCAGCGGGAGCTGCCCGTTCAGGCTTCATCTCTATCTCCCCTTGAAGGGAGCCAGTGTTTGCCGGTTGGATGTTTTATCTTGACTTGTTTTTCCTGATTCTTTATTAGAATACCCCCAGGGCTTGGTTTTTGTTCTCAACCTGTGATTAGAAAGAAGATACTAAAGTGTCAGACAAATGGCCTGGGGCGCCCAAGAGAGCTCGGGAGGTCAGATGGCCTGGGGCACCCGTGAGAGCTGGGGTGGGGGGGTCAGATGGCCTGGGCGCCCGTGAGAGCTGGGGGGGCGGTGTCAGATGGCCTGGGGCGCCCGTGAGAGTTCGGGAGGGTTGGATGGCCTGGGGCGCCTGGACCCTGTGGTGGCCTTGGCTGCATCTGCAGCTCCTTCCTCTTACCTGCCCACCACAGAGTCCCCGCTGGCCCCAGGGCCCCTCCCCAGCCACAGGTCCCCTGAGCACTGCTGGGATGTTTCTCCAGCTCCTCCTGCTCCTGCAGAAGCAGTTCCCAGAGGGGCGATTTCCCCAGCCCTCCTGGCTTGTTGTGTTGATTGGTCACAGTTGCCCTTTCGGGGACCACAGGCCCTCTGAAGGCCCTGGCTGTGGGTGGGGCCCTGGGTCACCTCTCTCTCTTCTCTCCCAGGTCGAGTCTCCTTCTTCACCTCAGGGTCCGAGAACCTGCACCGGGTGGAGAAGGTCCACTGGGGCACACGCTACGCCATCACCATCGCCTTTAGCTGCAACCCCGACCATGGCATCGAGGACCCAGCATTCCCGTAGCCGGCAGCCGGGCGGAGATAACTTGAGGAGGGCCTGGCCCGCCCAGCCCCGTGTGGAGGCAGCCACGCCAGACGTGTGCCCACCCCCACATCCAGCCGTGTTCCCGTTGCAGAGTGCCTTAGGAATTCTCTGATTTTGATTTGCTGATGTTTTAATCTTTTCATCCGTGAGTAAATGGAGGGAACCAGCTTTTCAGTTCTCCAGCATTGTGTGTGTGCTTTGGCTGTAGATGTGGGAGCCTCCACTGGGAGCCAGCCCCTCCCTCAGGAAAGGGACCCAGCAGGACGGGGCATGAGTCCTCATCTGGACGGACAGGACTCGTCCACGTCCAGCAACCACCCTGGCCCATCAGAGGCCGGCTAAAGCATCAGCGTCTTCCACATGGGACAGACGTGCGGCCAGCAGCTTCCGCGCGGGGTCTTGGCATCAGTGAACCATGGCAGCTTTGGAGAAGGGTCCAAGTGGCGGCTCTGGAGGTGGCAGTGAGGTCCTTTGGGGTGGGTGGGGTTCTGCTGGACTCAAGGTGGAGGTGAACATCTGCCGTTCCCACGGTTCCCCCAGTGGTGCTGGCCCATGAGTCACCGTGGGCACCACAGCCCCACCACGCCGTGCTTGGCCCTGTCGCCGGTCAGCATTCCGAGGCCCAGAGCGCCCTCACCGAAGAGGCCCACAGTGTCCTCACCGAGGAGACCCCTGGTGTTGCTGTGCTGGCTCCTGTGGGCCTTCTGCCGAGCCGAGCTAGGTCTGCTCCCCCGATTCTGCCCTGCCATTAAAGTGATGGTCAGGCCGGACGCAGTGACTCACTTTGGGAGGTCAAGGCAGGCAGATCACATGAGGTCAGGAGTTCAAGACAAGCCTGGCCAACATGGCGAAACCCCGTCTCTACTGAAAATACAAAAACAAATTAGCCGGGTGTGGTGGTGTGCACCTGTAATCCCAGCTACACGGGAGGCTGAGGCAGGAGAATCGCTTGAACCCGGGGGGCGTAGCTTGCAGTGAGCCGAGATCATGCCAGTGCACTCCAGCCTGGGCAACAGAGCAACACTCCGTCTTAAAAATACAAAGATAAAGTGATGGTCAGAGGAGCCCTGAAGAGACCAGCCGTGGAGAGGCCTGGGTGGGCTGGCTGGCAGGGAGGGCAGACCAAACCCAGCTTCTGCCCACAGCCACCCCTAAGTGACTGTCCAGGGGTGTGGGCACCTTACCGGGAGAGGGCCAGTCACCCACCCTGAGTGGTGGCCAAGCCGGGCTCTCCTGGATGCCCTGACCCAGCTGCCTGGGGGAAGCCCCGGGCCCCTCCTCCCATGGTCCCTCCTCCTTTGGTTCCTCCTCCTTGGACTTCTCTTTCCTTGACCCCTCCTCCCTCAGCCCCTCCTCCCTGGGCCCGTCTGTCACAGATCTGTGTTCTGGAGTCCCTGGCACAGGTGCCTCTGACTGGAGGAGGCCCCACCTGTGGCCTGGGAGCGGCCCTGGGGATTGATAAAAGGGCAGCATTCCTGGATCCTAGGAATGCGTGGGCATGAGGCCAGCTGAGGAATGGAGAGCCCTGGGCACTGGGGACCGGGGGGCGGCCCTCGGTTTGCCCATGGCCCCTCCTGTGCCACAGACCGGCTCAGGGCTGTTGGGGCCACGGGCCACATGCAGAGGATGCTGTGGGAGGGGCTCCCTGGGTCCACAGCTTCCACTGGTGTTTGGGGGCCCTCCTGAGTCAGGGCTGCAGGCTCTGGGCAGGAACTGGGAACCCTGAGGCCCCCACCCCCTGCCATGGCCTCCTACCTGGGACACTGGAGTGAGGCACAATTCTGAAGGACTCTGTGGATCTGGGAGGATGAGGCCCAGCTCTGGCTGGGGGACAAGGCCATCCTTGCAGGGCCGGCTGCTTTGTGGACGCTCTCTGGGTCAGGCGGATAGTCCCCCTTCGGGGTGGGACGTCACCTCGGCCTGGGCCACCCTTGTGTTGCTCCCAGCCTTGACTTTCCAGAGGGTCCACAGCTGTGGTCACGGTTGGGGTAGCTGTGGTCACGGTTGGAGTCGGTGGAGAACGCTGCGTGGAAACCTGATCGATGACAAGGTTGCAGGCATCTCGCCACGTCTGAAGGATACATGTGTTTTAAGAAGGCGGGTGTTGGATTGGTTATGGTTAAAGCGCTTTTGAAATCAGTACATTTTTAGTTTGATTTTCATTCGTTGCTACTTATACCATTCATGATGATCACAGAGGTACTTGGACAAAGAAATTAACATATTTGGGCAAAAGCAAGAATTTCCTTTTTCTGAAGTGGGAAAACATGGCCAGGCGCGGTGGCTCACACCAGTAATCCCAGCACTTTGGGAGGCCAAGGCCGGAGGATCACTTGAGCCAGGAGTTGGAGACCAGTCTGTGCAACACGGCGAGACACTGTCTGTACGAGAAATTTAAATTTAGTTGAGTGTGGCAGCTGCTCCTGTGACCCTGGCTACTTGGAGCTGAGGCAGGACTGCTGGAGCCCAGGAGGTTGATGCAGCGGTGAGCTGTGACTGCACCACTGTGCTCCAGCCTGGGAGACAGACCAAGACCCTGTCTCAAAAAAAAAAAAAAAAAAAAAAAAAAAAAAAAATACCATTGAAGTCTGGGTATTTTTTAAAAATAAAAAAGTAGAAAAATGTGTGGCCACAGCAATCCTCACACCCTGGCTTCGCCCCAGAAGTGCTCGTGAACCTGATGAAAGCCCCCGACGTGAGATTGTTGCAGGAGCCACGTGGGGTCATTGGTTTTGCTAGAAGGTTCCAGGGAGGATCTGGAGTCTCAGGCATGTCCTCTGATGAGTGATCTATTTTTAAGTAAAAGTGTCTCATTAAAGTCAAAGACGTTTGTTTCTCTTAAAGAATCTGAGGAGCGTGAGTCCTGCTGTCAGGAAAGGGAGGGCTCGAGGGCTCGGCAGTTTCCTGCTTCCATCTGTGCTCCCGCTTGGCAGTGGGCCTGTCCCTGCTGCCTGCGTGGACAGGGTCTCCAAGACACACCAGCCACCAGAGCGAACCAGGCCCGCGCACACACAGCTGTGCATTGAACAAGCAAAGCCAAAACGTGAGGTCTCGCGTGTCCGCGTCTAGGGAGTGGCTGGCCTTCTTGAGTTGTGTGAACAGTTCCACATACATGCCCCAAGTTCTCACAAAGGGAAAGAAGCCACGAAAGCGGAGGCCACAGCAGTGAAGTGAGCAGGGAGGGCTCCAGGCGGGCTCCAGCTTTCCGCAGGGCCGGGAGGGCCGTGGCGCCATGTGGGTGTTCAGCCAGGGCCCTGAGGCTTCGGGGTGAGCAAGGAAAGCCGTCCTTTTCTATGCACGGCAGACTCGTTTTCAAAGCAAAGCAAACGGGTGCGGCCCTCCCCTCATTGGCCCCGTCCCAGAAGACTCCTCACTATGGCTGGCTTGGAGCTGACCCTGTGCGGTGTATGGGTCGCTGCCAGGAACCCACGTGGCAGCCAACGCTTGCCCCTCCTGGGTCGCAGGCCTGCTTTGGAGCGTGGTGGCCCCCGCTCCCTCCACCTTCTCTCCTGATGGGGACGCTGGCCCCTTGCTGTCCCGACTCACCGTACATGGCTGCACCTTCCTCCACAGGAAGGGGCCCCCGCTCCTGTTTAGCAGCCCAGGAGCCGGCCACCCCCCGCCGACACACACGCCCTCCTGGGCTTTCTGCGTGATCTGGGCCCTTCTCTGTGTGACTCTGCCCTTCCTGTCTGCTCCCAGCCCCAGTGCAGGGTTGGCATCAGGTCCTGGCCAGCTTGGGGCAATGCTGGGCAGCAGCCACCCCCTCAAGGACCCCAGGGTCCCAGCAGCCCCTCCTAGCAGCCCACCCCCCTGCCAGAACGCCGTGACTAGAGAGAAGGGGAGGGTCTGTGGCCAGAGACCAGGGCGGGTGCTCGAGCCCCTGACGGAGGCCCCACCTGGGCTTTCCTTCCCCCATAGCCCCTTGTGAGGCCAGACCAGGCTCTTTCCCCACACGCCCCTCAGCCCTGAGACCTCCCACCCAGGGCCTCCTGCCAGCCGGTCCTGCCCTGTGTCTTCATTTCAGCTGATGTGTGCACCCACCTCCCTGCGCTGGGCTCCCTGGGGTGGCCATGCTGTGTTCAGGGCTTCGGGGCATGTGACACCTCAGAGGGGAGCCCAGACCCCTCTTGTTGGCATTCCCACCTCGCTGTCAGCCAGCCCAGGCCGCTTCCCGTGCTCACGCCCTTGGCTCTGGAGTCCTGCCCGTGGTGAGGTGGGCACGCTAGCTCCCACCTCTCCTTGGGCCCCTCCCTCCACCCCTAAATCCACACCCCCCAGAATCGCCTCTTCTCGGCCTCCCAGGGAGGAGAAGGCTCCTGGCCCCCAGCTGCCCGGCCTGACATGCAGACGGCTGGCACCAGAGGCCGGAGAAGGGGAGGGAGGATGGCGCAGGAGAGCCTGAGGACAGAGTCAGTCCCTCCCCATCGGGCCCCAGGCCCAGCCCCAGCCTGGCTCCAAGCCCCCAGGAGGAATGTTGGCTCAGGGTGGCCAGCTCTGGCCAAAGTGCAGGGGGATGGTGCCTCTGTGTTTCCTGCCAACTCCTGGTTTTGGGGTGAGATGGCCCTTTGTTTTCAGTCACACTGAGGGGCGCTGGAGGCCATCTGGGTGGACGGATCCGGCCTGATGTCTTGTGAGGACCCGTCAGTCCCAGGCATCTGCATGTGTTCACTCCCGTGATTCCCAGGACTAGGTCCCAGGCATGGCCTGGGTGGTCCCTCGAGCCAAGGTCCCTCAGCTGTGAAACAGAAGACTCGGTCGGCGAGCAGCCCAGTGGTGGCTCTGCCAAGGGGGGCTGCTGTCGGGGCCACGAAATACACAACGGCCCAGCCCAGGCTGCATGGCCTGTGGGTTGCTGTGGGCTTCAGGGAAGCAGGGGTCGGGGTGGGGGGGTGGGGGCGGGGCTAGCCAGGAGGTCCCCTTGGGCTGACCGGAGGAGACCGGAAGATCCCAGGGCTAGCTGGTAGTGAGAACTGCAGGGACCCCATGCGGGGAGGGCAAGGGGGCTGGGGCTTGGACTGGAGTCTCCAGGCTGCATCCTGCTCTGACCTCACTCACCCCCAGGCCCTCCCAGCCTGAGTCTCCTTGGCTCCAGGCAGGCAAAAGTGACAGGCCAGAGCTACCCAGCCTTGGGCCAGTGCCAGGCTGCGCACCTGTCCCAGTGGCTCTGGGCACGTGACTCTTCTGGGGCCTGGGTCAGTCCCAAGAGAACTGGCCTCCCCTGACCCCTGCATGGGGCTGGACACTCGGCCTGGGAAAAGCCAGAGTCTGGAGCAGCCGTAGCAGCCTTGCTTCCGGCCAGGACTGTCATCTGTCTGGAATTCAGATGGAAAAACCTGCCCTTGCAGTGGTGAGGGAAGGTGCCAGACAGCGTGGGATGCCCCCGAGTGCTTTACTAGGGGCAGAAAGGGGCCCATGCACCCTGCCACCTCCTGGGGCTGACCCTCCAGGTGACCAGGAGCACACCCATGACACTGTGCAGGTTCAGAGCAGGAAGAGCACAGGTCTTTGCCAGGCAGCTCCGGCCATCCTCCCGGGCCAGGGTCGCCTCACCTCACAAGCGCAGTCACTGCTGCCACCTGCAGCTGGACCGCCTTGAGCTCCCTTCCACGGGACAGCCTCCCAAAGCAGAGAGCTCCTGGGCAGGTGAATAGTGGCCTGCTAGCTGGAGGTGTGACCCACTTTCTGAAGCACACCGTTCCTGGAATGCCTAGGGGTTCAGCAGCTCTGGATGGCAAGCGCTTCTTTGTTGGCAAATGACTCATGTGAAGGGCAGCCTGGGGCCTGGAGACCCCGATCCACGCGCTGGTGCACCCCACCCTCCCGCTGTGGACCCCAGAAGACTGCGTCCTCCAGCTCACTATTGGGAAGGTGGGAGGGTGGGACCTAGGGGTGTCTGAAAAAGCCCTGTTGGCCTGGAGGCCAGTCTGGGGGACGTGATGTGTCCCCCACGCCCTGCAGCAGCCCAGGCCAGGCATCGGGGATCGGAAACCAAACCCCAGCCACGCCAGAGCTGCCTGGACACAGACCAGCTATGGGGCAGTCTGTGAGGGCGCCTGGCAAACCAATTGCCTGCCACTGTGCATCTGCTGCCCGCCGTCCAGCCCCAGCCGAGGACACAGTTCATTCATGCCTTCCTTCACCGCCGGGCACAAGCCGCCCGCTGCCTTGTTCTCGGGTGAGGCCTGTGCAGCACACCTTCTCCCTCGCCATTTGTGCTCTGGGCTGAAGCAGCTGGGAGTGTGGTGGGGGGCAGCAGGGGTGGGCATGGGGGGATGTGCCAGTGCTGAAGCCCAGCCCCTCTCCTGATGAGGTAGGCACCCAGTCCCAACCCGGCCCCATCCCCGCTGCTCCACTGCCCAGGGCCTTCCATGGGAGCCGCACCCCCCACGCAGCAAAGGCCTTTCCAGCATCCTTTACCCCACAGCCCAAACGCAAACGTACAAAACCTTCGATCCCATCACAGTTACTACCAAAGGGATTTTCAGTAGCCTTATATGAAAAGAAATGTCTTCCCCAAGTTCACCCAAAATACAGTAAATTCCAGATGCCTGCAGGTGGGCAGCGGAGGGCCTGCCCAGTGCTGGTGAGCTTGCTGGTGAGTGGCAGGGCTGCAGCTGCTTTCAGGAATGGGGAGACAGGGAGACGACAGGGAGACAGGGAGGCAGCTTCTATCTGCTGGGCGATTCCACCCCTAGGTTCTACCCAGGACAAACGAAAGCAGAGGTGGAGGCAGCAGTGTCCACAGCAGCTTCCTTAGCGACTGGCCACCCAGAGCTGGACCCAAACAGCTGGCCCTTGAAGCTGTGGACGGGGACCCCCTCAGCCAGGCCCCAGCCACAGAAGGGAGGGAGCTGTGCTGCTGTCTGCAGGGTGCAAGCTGCAAACCACTGGAGTCCAGACACAAGAGACCAAGACTGCAGGCTGCAGGCTCCCACAGTGAGGAGTTCTGGACCCGGCAACACCTGCCAATGGTTGCCTTAGTGAGGAGTTCTGGAACCAGCAACACCAGCCAATGGCTCCCATAGTGAGGAGTTCTGGACCCGGCAACACCTGCCAATGGCTCCCTTAGGAGTTCTGGAACCAGCAACACCAGCCAATGGCTCCCACAGTGAGGAGTTCTGGAACCGGCAACACCTGCCAATGGTTCCCTTAGTGAGGAGTTCTGGAACCAGCAACAGCTGCCAGTGGCCTGCAGCCGGGATGTGGCCTTGCGGAGAGGGTCCAGGGGGCATATGGGGGGTGTGGGGGCCTTGTGGAGAGGGTCCAGGGGGACTGTGGGTTGTGGGGGCCTTGTGGGGAGGGTCTGGGGGTATTGTGGGGGTTGGGGGCATTGTGTGGAGAGGTCCAAGGGGCCTTGTAGTGGGTGGGGGCATTGTGGGGATTATGGGGAGGGTCTGAAGGGCATTACTCGGGGTGGAGGGACATTGCAGGGAGGGCCCGGGTGACATTGTGGGAAAGATTAGGTGGGCATCGTGGGCGTAGGGGATATTGGGATTGCAGGGACAGTCTGGAAAACATTACAGGGGGTGGAGGGACATTGCAGGGAGGGTCCAGAGGAGCCTGGCAGTGGTTGGGGCCATGGGCACACGCAGAGCTGTGGTGCTGGAGGCAGCCAGCCATGGACAGCTTCAAGGAGAACCTGGTAGAGACAGGGTCTTACTGTTGCTTTCAGGGCAGAAAGGGCCTTTGCTGACATCCCCAACGGGGCACTCAATCCCTTTAGCAGGTTGTGCAAGGCCCTCCAGTGTCCCTGCCCCAACCCAACCCTGGATCTGTGCCCCTCCTACCTGAGCAGGCTCTGGCTCCAGCCCTCACCACGGGGACTGCGGAGGAGAGGCGTGAGCTGCAAACCCCTGAGTCCAGATACAGGAGACCAAGAGGGGCTGTTCATGCAGCCTGGTGGGCTTGGAGGCCCAGGACCCCTACTCCTGGGGTCAGGGTTGGGCTGGGGCTGGATGAGGTCCGAGTAAGGGCAGGGCTTGGGGTGGGAGGGAAGGAGGGGGAGGAGGGGAGGGACCTCCGGGGGTGGCGCAGAGGTCAGGGGCAAGACGTGGATGGGCATGCAGGCCTGGGCCCAGCTCACCCCTCCTCACCTGCCGGCCTTTCAGACGTGTTCTCCTCCTCAGACAGGTGCCTGACAGCCCACGTGCAGGAAATGCACAGCACTCACCGACCCCAGGTCCCACTACGTTTGAGGCAACCATGAAGGCCTCAGACATTTAAACTTTTTAATAGAGCAGGAGTGCTGGCGCACACCTGTAATCCAGCACTTTGGGAGGCTAAGGTGGGCGGATCACTTGAGCCCAGGAGTTTGGGACCAGCCTGGGGAACATAGGGAGACCCTATCTCTACAAAAAGCACAAAAATTACCTGGGTGTGGTGGCGTGTACCTATACTTCCAGCTACTTAGGAGGCCGAGATGGGAGGATCACCAGAACCTGGGAGGCGGAGGTTGCAGCGAGCTGACAGGTTGCCCCACGGCACTCTAGTCTGGGCGACAGAGCAAGACTCCAACCCAAAAAAAGAATTTAGTAACAATCCTGATTTTAAAGCTGTGTATACCCTTTGGGAGAAATCTGGAAAAGAATCGAAAGTATAAAAAGAAAAACAACAGACCAAAAAAAACTACCTAAAATTTCCCACCCAGGGCTAACATTGCTGCTATTTTATAGTGTCCTTGTCAAGCTTTGATGCATACATGCACACGCATGCGCCCACACACGCCTACACACCCATGTGTGCACACTCAACAGAGTCGCAGTCACACACACAGCCTCACGTGAAACACCACTCTCACCACACAGCCACACACACATTCTTGTTTGTTTCAAACAAAACTTGGAATTAAGCCACAGGGTTTCGCTTTCCAGTTTCCCTCATTGGCCGCCACCCCTTGGATCTGTCCCGTGAAGGACACTTCAGAACGGAGCTTTGCTATTTGAAGATACACAAAATCCTCCACTGCTCACACTGTAATCTGTTTAGCAACTGTGGAAAATTCCATGGTGCCTTTGGTTTATAAAGTCACGCTCAAGCAAGCGCCTTTGCGCGTACATCTTGATCCACGTCTGATTTTTAAGTTTCAGATAAAATCCTAGAAGTGAAATTGCTGGGGAGAGAGTCACAGCAGAGCAGCGCGCTCCATTGAGCGTGGTTTCAGCTTTGGTGTTGAGCCGTTCTTTCTGCCTCGGAATTCTGACTCCTGAAATCACATTTCTCACTCTGTCCCTGAGGGTTCTAGGTGCTAGGTCATACTTTCAATAACCTTTCTGTTTCTCTTTTTTCTTTTTTGAGATGGAGTCTCGCTTTGTCGCCCAGGCTAGGTGTAATGGCGTGATCTCACCTCACTGCAATTTCCGCCTCCCGGGTTCAAGCGATTCTCTTGCCTCAGCCTCCCAAGTAGCTGGGATTACAGGCACCTGCCACCACACCTGGCTAATTTGTGTATTTTTAGTAGAGACGGGGTTTCACCATGTTGGCCAGGCTGGACTGGAACTCCTGACCTCAGGTAATCGGTTCACCTCTGCCTCCAAAAGTGCTGGGATTACAGGAGCAAGAGTGAGCCCCAACGCCCGGCCCCTGCTTGTCATTTCAGAACATATTCACTTCTATTTCCCCTTGACTCCTTGTGATTTTAGAGCTGGCATTTACATGTAAAATTCCATCTGGGTTTTATGGTGCTGTCCTCAGCGCCCTTTCCCCGGGGACTGAACTCCGCCTGGGCTGCATCCTGGCCCCCCGGGCACCTGACTCCTCTGGTTTCTGTCTCATTCCTGGGCGCCCCAACCTGACTATGAGGCTGGGCCTTCATTCCTTTGCTTTTCTGTCGCCTTAATAGTTTTTCTAGATGAACCCCAGGACGTGTTTCCAGTCGTCTCCCACGTCCGGTGGCCGCAGATCAGGCAGAGGCACCCAGAGGTGCTTGGGGCAGCCCCAGCGCTAACTGGAGTGGAGGTCGGAGCTGAGCTGCGTCCACCATGGCCCCCTTGGCTCTGGGTCCGGGCCCGGCTACCCGCTCCCTGCATTCCGCCTCCCTGGGTGCCCCGCCCGGGCCCTGGGACAGGGCACCCCTCCGCCCTAACCCTCCTTCACACGCGCAGCTGCTCCTCAAATGCGTGAACAGCCCCCAAATTCCCCGCAGCCCCAGGAACGGGAAAGGAAAACAACCTTCGCCCTGAGACCCTGGGGCGGGGCGGGCCTCAACCCGGAAGCCCGAGGCCAGAGGCTCCCGGCAGAGCCGTGAAATGTGCAGAAGAGGGAACGCGGGGGGCGCAGCTGTCCCGCGCGCACCAGGCGAACCTCGGGGTAGGGAGGGGCCTGGTCCCGCCAGCGAGGCCTCAGGAGCAAACCGCGGCCTCCCGCCAGGGCCGCCCTGGGGGTTTGGGGTTCCAGCCTCACCCCCGCAGCGCCAGCCCCTTAGGAAAGACCTTACTGTTCCCGGGGAGGCGACGGCGGCTCCCGGACCGGCCTGCAGAGCCCTGGCCTTGCTGCGGCGCTGGCTGGCGGCTCTTTAAGCCGCAGACCGGCTTTCTACGGTGGCTCCACCCGGGGGGGCTGCGCCTCTGTAACGTTGTCGCCTCTGTAAAGTTGTCACCCCCCACGCGCTGAAGCCGCGGTCGCCGTCAGTCCTGTCCCCGCGCACTCGCTGCTGCCCGCGCCCTAGGGTCCCTCTCGCTGGGGCTGCCCCTCGAACTTTTTTTTCACGCTGTCGCGGCCAGGCTGGACCGAACGGACCCTCGGCAGCCCCACAGCCTTGCGGGGCCACAGAGTGTCTGAGGGCCTGGCGGGGTCCCCACAAGGGTCCAGCCTGGCCTCTGGGCGGGGAGGGCGGCCGGGGCCGGGAGGGGTCAGCAGACCCGGCGAGGTGCGCGGGAGCTTAGGACTGTGGCCCCTGAGTAAAGACCCCACAGACCACCCGCAGGCCCTGACGGCCTCTCCGCTGCCCTGCGCTGGGCTGTGGGTGCTGGGAGTGGGGCAGGGGGTGGGCACAGGGAGGCCGGCTGAGCCACAGCCGTGTCCACGTGGTGTGCATGCCTGAGCGGGTGAATCTGCAATGGTGTAAGTGGGTGTGGGTATGAGTCTGCAGTAGTGTGTGTTAAGTGGGTGTAGGTGTGAGTCTGCAGTGGTGTGAGTGTGAGTAGGTGTGGGTGTGAGTGCAGTGGTGTGTGAGTGGGTGTGGGTGTGAGTCTGCAGTGGTGAGGGTGAGTGGGTATGGGTGTGAGTCTGCAGTGTTTGGTGTGTGAGTGGGTGTAGGTGTGAGTCTGCAGTGGTGTGTGAGTAGGTGTGGGTGTGAGTGCAGTGGTGTGTATGAGTGGGTGTGGGTGTGAGTGCATTGGTGTGAGTGTGAATGGGTGTGAGTGTGAGTCTGCAGTGGTGTGACTGAGTGGGTGCAGGTGTGAGTCTGCAATGGTGTGTGTGTGTGTGAGTGGGTATGAGTCTGCAGTGGTGTGAATGTGAGTGGGTGTGGGTGTGAGTCTGCAGTGGTGTGACTGTGAGTGGATGTGGGTATGAGTCTGCAGTGGTGAGTGTGAGTGGGTGTAGGTGTGAGTCTGTAGTGATGTGTGGGAGCATGGGTGTTCTGAGGGGACCAGTGCTGTTGCTTACAGAGCTACTTGTCACTGACGTCATTGCTTATGGAGGCCCCGAGGGTGGAAGGCAGTTGTGGTGCCTGGCGCTAGCCGGCAGGGTCATGCATGGGCATGGCACATGGTGACTTGATAATGTGTTGATGAGCAGGGGGTGGGAGTCTGGGGGCTGTATGGGGGCACCCACTGCTGCCTCATTCACACCCAGGCAGGAGAAGTGGGCTCCGAAGAGAACGTCCCCGCTGTGCTCTGGGGCACCCTGTGCTGTGTGCCCGCCTCTGAGTCTTCTCGGTTCTTTAATAAGAGGCATTGCAAAGGAGAGTGGGGGTCAGAGCTGGGGGACTCCCTCCTGGAACCAGGTGCTCCTCCCGGAGGGACTGCAGTTCCATCTGCCAACCTTCTAGGGAGGGCTTTGTTTTAGCGGCCAGGTCTCCAGGTCTCCAGGTCTCCCTTCCCGGCCTCTGCCTGCTCCTTGCTTTATGGTGGCTTTTCCTGGCTTCCCGAAAGCCTTGCCGCTCCAGTTTCTCAAGGTCCATGACTTTGTTTCATTTAAATTCCTCTCCTGTCCCTGAGTCATTCACCCCTTGTTTTGTTTTCTCTTTGATCCAGGAGTTTCCCTCAGCCCACGCTCACATGCACATGTGTGTTTCCTTCACATTACCCAGCCCTGCCCTGAAGCTCTGCCTTTCAGGGGAACTCTGCGTCACCCTGTGCTGACATCCATGGAGGAGGATACGTGTGGTTGTAGACACATGCGTGGTCACCTCCAGCAACGGTGCCCTACATCATGGGGGCCACCCGCCCTCTCCTCCAAACCCAGATGGAAGGGTGGAGGGTGGCACTGGGGTGGTCTTCTCTGGAGTGTGGGGGCCTGCAGGGCCTCTCCTGGGTTGGAGCTTCTTGGCTCTGGAGACATGGGGGGGCCTTTCAGAGAAGCGTGGGGTCTCCCCATGTCCTGCTGCCACGTGGTCCAGGCTGCAGCCGAGTCTGTGTGTCAGGCGAGGACCGTGCCAGCTGGAACTGCCAAGCCAGGGACCAGCTCTGGCTGTCTGATGCTTAATTTTAATTTTGCTTCTCCACAAAGACAGCAGCTTTAGGAATCAGGCTTCGGTTGTGAAAGAGAAAGCATCTCCAATCCCCAAAGCTCTCCTCCTGCATCAGAGAGGCTGTGAGGACGGGGCTGGGGTGGCTTCTGGGAGCCTCTGGAAGGGGCTTTACCAGCCCTGTTCCACCCTCCACAGAGCTGCCTGCTCCCCGAGTGATTTTAACAGCAACTTGCTGTTTCTTTCTTTCTTTTCTGATCTTTAATGATCAGATTTATTTGGAGAAAGCAAAAATCCCACAACCCAAAGATGGGATTTTACATGTAAGCCACCTCCCAGATAATTACAATCTACAGATTACAAACCATTTTCATAGAAGATACTTTAGCACAAATTTTACATGTATTCAGGAGTGGGACGTACATCAGTCTCTATTTTGATTTTCACAGAGGAGCAAGGTCGGGAGTGGGATCTTTTTAAGGTAAAACACTCATGGTGGAAGTCACCATTTTAACGACATTCAGTGCACAGTTCTGTGGCACTGGTTCATCACAGCGTTGCCCAGTCACCAGCGTCTAGTTCCAGAGCACTCTCTTAATTCCAGGGGAGACTTGTAGGCACAGCACCTCTTCCAGGAGGCCCTGGGGACAGCAGCTGCATACTCCTTCCCAACGCCTGTGACAGTCCTGCTGCTGGCAGAGCTATGCTCACTCCACGGAGGGGCGGGCACTGGAGGGATTGAGTGGGCATGTCCCCACCCTAGTGTTCAGACGGAGCCCTAAGGGGCTGGGAGCCTGGGCATGGCCATGGGGTGGGGAGGGGAGGCCAGGCTGGGGGAGGCTGTGCAGGGTCCGGGGCTCGGCTGGGGGCTGGAGGGGAGTGGTTGCCAGAGAGAGGATGGTTGGCCAAGCTGGGAGCAGGGGCAGGAGTCTGTCCAGGAGGCAGTGAGGGGTGAGTGGGGCAGAGACTGCCAAGGGTGCTGTGAGGTGGGGTCTGGATTCCATTCCTGATAAGGCCTGAGCCCGATGTGGGTAAGAGGCGGCTGTGGCTGGACACGTGCTTTTTGCACCTGAAGCCTCAGGCCTTTGCTGGGAAGTCCCTCAGTGCTTCACCCCTCAGCCCACGCTGCCGGAGCCTCCCCTCCTGGCCACCTTCCCTGAGCACAGCCGCCTGCACAGGCCTCAAAGGCAGGTGCACCTGCACCCCAGCCAGACCCACAGGCTCCTCCATGAGCTGCAGATCGTCCTGGGGATCCTGCGGGCGGATTCTCCCACTCCTCAGACCTGGCATCCTTGCGCTGAGGCAGGGCATGGATGCCAGCTCAGGGTATATTGTTCCGGTTTATTGTCCCTAGCCACACAGGCAGGGACCGGAGCTGCGGGGCCGGGGGCTGAGAGGAGAGTCCCGGCGCGCAGCAGCCGCGCCACGGTCTCCACACGGCTGGGCACGGGCGCCTACTGCCCTCCGTGACGAAGCCGTGAACTCCAGAAGCCAGGACTGGGTGGAGCCTCCAGGAGTCTCAGGGAGGCGGGTGGGTGCTTCTGGGCATCAAGGGGAGGGTGCTGAGGAGAAGCCAGCGGGATGTTTCTGGACGGGGACTGAGGAAGTGGGGCAGGGCCTGAGTTGGGAATGGGGGACTTGGGAGTGCCCGCGGCTTTGGGGCACGTACCTGCCTGGACTCCAGCCGCCCCTCCCCGTGCTCACGCGGAAGCCCTGGGACCCTCGAGCTCAGACCCGGCCGGGGCCGCTGGGACCAGCACGAGGCTCTCGGTGGGCTGTGGGCTGCAGGAGTACAGGGAGCGGCCGGAACCGCGCGGGAGGCGGGCTCGGGGCTGCGGGAAGGGAACCGGGCCCCGGCCTCCCCCGCTCCCCGGGCCCCGCGGGCGGCCGCGCAGGTGGTCGCGGTAGTTCCTGGTGAGCAGCGTGTAGAGGAAGGGGTTGGCGCAGCTGTTGCCGTAGGTGAGGCAGGTGGTCAGGTAGTTGACGATGCGCGCCGTCCGCGGCGCCAGCGGGGCCTCGCGGTACTGGGCGAGCAGCTGCCACAGCCAGAAGGGCAGGAAGCAGGCCCAGAAGAGCAGCACGATGCCGAGCACCAGGCGCAGCGCGCGCGCCCTCGGCCGCCGGGCCCTCTGGAAGGAGGCGCGCTGCGAGCGGCGGTAGGCGCGGGCCAGGCGGGCGTAGAGCAGCCCGATGAGCAGCCCGGGCCCCGCGGTGCTGGTGGCGAAGAGCAGCGTCAGGTAGGCGCGGTGGGCGCGCGGGCCCCAGGCCGGCAGGCACAGGCTCTTGGGGCCCCGCCGCACCAGCCGCATGGCCAGTGTCACGGGCAGCGTCAGCAGCAGCGCCAGCAGCCAGGTGCCCAGCGCCAGCAGCTTGCGGTAGCCCTTGGAGCGCTGCACTGTGTCCAGCGGTCGCAGCACCGCGGCGTAGCGCTCGCTGCTCATGACGGTCAGCGTGAAGATGCTGGCGTGCATGGTCAGGAAGTCCAGGCTGAAGAGCACACGGCAGCCCACGTCCCCGAAGTGCCACTCCTTGGTGACGTAGGTGGCCACGATGAAGGGGATGCTGAGCAGATAGAGCAGGTCGGCCAGCGCCAGGTTGACCACGTAGACGTACATGGAGGCCACAGCGCGCAGGGAGCGGCAGGTGACCACCAGCGTATAGGCATTGCCCACCACACCCACCACACCTATGGCCGACAATAGCGCCCCAATGGTGCCCGTGGCCACCAGGTCCTCCAGGGAGCTGGGCTCCGTCGGGCTGGCCCAGGAGCTGTTGAGGGTTGCGTTGGGGCCACCAGACGGCTCAGGCACAGAGGTGCCGGTGTCGGCCAGCCCAGGGAAGCTGCTCGGGGACTCAGGGGTCAGCGCCATCTCTGACCCCTTAGGATGGGCTCAGGACTGGCTGTCCACTCCCTGAGACAGGGTGGGGACACCTGCGGGCAACCAGCTTGGCCTGTGGGGAAAGACGCCTGTTAAAGATGCAAGTCAGACACCCTTTCCACTCCCACGAGGCCACTGTGACAGCCCTGTTCCCACAGAGTCACATGGGCTGCAGAGGGACAGGGCTCCCCAGTGCTCTCCGACTGCTGAGGACTCTCAAAGCCACCAGCTCTGCAGGAGGACTCAAGACCCACCAGACAAGCTGGCCCCACCCCCATTCCCATGCACGCCCCAGCAGGACCCCTCCCCCACCTCACTATAGGTCCCACGGCCTCTGGGATCTGCTGGGCTTTCTGAAAACCAGAACGCAGGAGGGTAGCCCCTGGGGCAGAGGTCAGCAGTGGACGGAGCTGGGAGTCCTGGACTCTACCCTGCCTACCCGCTGCACCCCGCAGGCCTCACTTTCTTGTCTGTGCACAGGCGGGGCTCACTTACCCCTGAGTCTTTTCTCGTATTTCACTTGTACATTTTAAAAAATGTTTTCTTCAGATTGTAAAACTAGTAGCTGCTGACTTTAAAAGTTCAAATAGAAAAACATGTAAGGTAAGGAGGGGAAGGCCTCTGCAGTCTCCATTTCTCACACAGGAAAATGAATTCAAGATGGATTGCAGGCCTAAGTGTGAAAGGTTAAATCAATCATTCAGTCAAAGTTCTGGAAGAAAACGGGAATACTGGCATGACCCTGGGTGGGAAAAGATTTCTTATTTATTTATTTATTTAATTTTTTATTTATATTTTAAAGATGGGGTTTCACCATGATGGCCAGGCTGGTCTTGAACTCGTGACCTCAGGTGATCCACCCACCTTGGCCTCCCAAAGTGCCAGGATTACTTGAACAAAAAATACTTGCAATAAAAGACTGAGCAAATGGGTTTCATTAAAATTGGTAACTTTACCAAGAAAGCAAAATTATAAGCCACAGGCTAGGAGATCGTCAGAAAACATGAGGCCGGGCACGGTGGCTCACACCTGTAATCCCAGCACTTTGGGAGGCCAAGGCGAGTGGATCACCTGAGGTCGGTTGTTCGAGACCAGCCTGGCTAACATCCTGAAACCCCTCTGTCTTTACTAAAAGTACAAAAATTAGCCAGGCATGGTGGTGCATGCCTGTAATCCCAGCTACTTAGAAGGCTGAGGCAGGAGAATTGTTTGAACCTGGGAGATGGGGGTTGTGGTGAGCCAAGATCAAGATTGCGCCACTGCATTCCAGCCTGGGCAACAAAGTGAGATTTCATCTTAAAAAAAAAAAAAAAAAAAAAGAGGGGGGGACCATATATCAGACAAAGAGCTAGCAATAAAAATATAGCAGAGAACTGCAAATTAATAAGGAAAAGACAAACAGCCCACTTGGAAAAAAGAGGCCAAAACCCTGCCCAGGGACTCTGCCGAAAAGGACACCGATTTGGCCGACAAACAGGGAAATGCCAATCACGGCCACAGGAGTCCCTGAGTGCTGACAAGGATGAACCTGTGAAAAGGCAGACATCCTTGTCAGCAGGCGTGGGGGCTGCAGAGGAGCTAGCCTCCCTGTTTTCTGTTGCTGGGAAGTGGACTGTGCCCCGGCTTTGGAAAGCCGCTGACACGTGTGCAGAGTTGACCGAATCTATACCTTCTATACCTTCTCACCCGGCAATTCCACTCTTAGGTTTGTACCCTAGACAAAGGACTACCAATGTCCAGAAAAAGATGAGCGTGCAAAGTTCGGGGCAGCTTTACTCTTAAGAAGCTGGAAACAGCTCGAATGTCCCCAGTGGAGGGGCAAGCAAATTGTGACATCAAGCCAGTGAAGAAGGAATCACCGCTGGGGTCAGCAGCCCGGATGAAACTCACAGGGCGGTGTTGAGCAGAAGCAGCAGACACAGGAGCTTGCCTGATTCCATGAGCCACGCTGAATTTAGGCAGAACGCTCATGGCCGCGCAGGGAGCAGTCTTGGCTGGGGTGGGGCTGCATCAATGGGTCGGGGCGCTGGGGGCCTTCTGGTGGCCTGGAAATGTGCCCTGCCCGCCCTTTCCCACCAAGCCTGGCAGCTCCCAGCTCCATCTGTCCAGAGGACCCTCACCCTGTTGTTGCCCCCACCCGGGACGTTTACAGAGCCCTCACCCATGGGACGGAGCAGAAGCCGAGGAGCCACCGGGCTCCCCAAACGCACGGGAGCCCGAGTCACGGGCAGGGGGCAGTGACCACCGGGCCGCGCTCCAGCGTCGCCAGGAGAGAAGGCGAGGGGCCGAAAGTTCCACGGCGCCAGAGCGACCGGCCTCGCTGGACCCCGCTCCCAGCGCCCAGGGTGGGGTCAGGCCCCGAAGCCCCCTCCCAGCCCTGCGGAGGGCCCCGAAGGGCACAGGCTTCACGGGCGCTCCTCGATCCCGCATTCCCCACGCGCTCCCGGGCACCCGCGGGACCCACCTGCCTCGGGTCAGGGAGCCTCCAGACACGCCCGCCGAGCCCAACTCCAAACTCCCCGCGCAGAAGGGCCGCGGGGAACTTTCCGACGCGCGCTGCCCTGTCGGGGCGCGAGGGACTCCGCGGCGGCCTCGGCTCCCAGAGCACCTGGGGCAGGGGTGCCCGCCCGCCGATCCCGCCACCAAAGCCGCGCCCCGCGCCGGGTCCCTGCGCCGCCGCCACCTGCCCGCCGCCAGCTGGGAATGCGCCGCGGGCCCGTGCCAGCGCCCGGTATTAAAATAACCCCGGGCCACGGGGGCCTCAGAGGTCAGCGGACGCTCGGGGAGGACGGCGCTGGGGGCCCTGGGAGGCGGTGCTGCCCGCGCGGGGCCGGGTAGACGCAGGGGGCGCGGGGCTGCAGAGGGGTCGGCGGGCGCCGCCCTCGGAGGGTTCCGGGCGGGTCTAGCGTTTGCAGAGCGACGCTGCCTCCAGCCCGGCTGCCCTGAGGCCGACCCCGCAGTCCCTCTAGGGTTTTCAGCCTCCAGCCTTCGCCCCTGCGGCTCCCACGCCCGTGTTTTAAGGGCACGGAGCCTGGGATTCTCTGCGTCCACCAAGTCCTGGACCCGCCTGTGCGCAGGTTGGGGGCGGGAGCGCCCCTTAAACCCCGACAGGATCCTAGAAAGGAGGTAGGGGAGGGATGGAGTCACCCACCCAGAAGGGTTCGGGACGAGCTCCTTGGGGGCCTCGAGGACCCTCGCCCCCATCTGCGGGTCTCCCTCATGCTCTTAGAAGCCACTCACACTCTCCAGGCTCCGGCAGGGATTCTGGTGGCCACATCCGCGGAATAGACGCTGGGGGTTGCAGGGTCCTGCGGGGTAGGAGGAAGGATCCCACGGCCTTGCCCTCGAGCCCCTGAGCTGGGTGCTGGCTCCCAGGCCCCCACTCGGTTTCACTTCCTGCTAGGAAGTAGGATGTGGGCCATCATTCATGCTGAGCCGCTGAAAGAAAAAGACACCGAACATTAATAAAATGTAGACGAGTGGATGCTGGAGAGCTGTGAACGCGGGGGGTCTAAGGGGCCTCCAGCGAGGAGCAGGCCTCGAGCGCTCCACTACGCCCAGTCTCATCTGCTGCCCGAGGCCGTAAACCGGGCCCCTGAAGCTGAAGGGGTTCTGCCGGGGGAGAGGAGGCAGCCAAGTGTGAATGGCCGTGAGCTCCTGCAATGAGCTGGATCTGGGGGAGCCCCAAATGCCCACCAGTCCCTTCCATGGAACGTTTACCACGTGCTGGGGAGGCGAGGCTGGGCTGGAGAGGGCAGGGAAAGTCCCTTTGGTCTTGGAGCCTCCACTGGACAGAGTGAGGGTCACACAGTAAGACAGTTCATTCTCCGTGAGCTGAAAAAAGCCTCACCGGAATCAAAGTAGTCTAAGATGAAAGTTTACTAGCCTACAAAGTAGCTTGTTTTCTCCGTTCTTATCGGCCTGCCCAGCTACTTGGGTCATAAATCAAATACCTGAAGAGCCCCCGAGCTGACTGGGACTGCCATGCACTGTGGGCTGCAACAAAATGCAGCAAGACAACCCTAAAGAAAACACCTAAAGCCCTTGCTCAACGATCAATAGGCGCCGTCCAGGAAGAGTGTGAACCACCGCCCCCCCCCCCGCCCCCCCCCGCCCCCATAGTATTCAGCCTATGAGGAACAGGGGGAGGGCCTGCGCACTACGGGATAAATTGCTTGCTGAAACTGCTGGATGTGCCTGCCTGATCTTGCAAGACCGTCATTAAAAGTCTCACTTTCTCTGTTCTCCAGGTCTCTGAGTCCATTCTTTGGATTTGGACGGATGAGTGTGTTTCTCACAAGGGTCAATGGACATTTTGCAACCTTAAAAGTGCAGTATCTAAAATTTGGAAATCAAGGCAAAAGGCCGGGTGTGAAGGCGCACGCCTGTAATCCCAGCACTTTGTTTGGAAGGCCGAGTGGGCAGATGATGAGGTCAAGAGATCGAGAGTATCCTGGTCAACATGGTGAAACTCCACCGCTACTAAAAATACAAAAATTAGCCAGGTGTGGTGGTGCATGCCTGTAGTCCCAGCTACTCGAGAGGCTGAGGCAGGAGAATCACTTGAACCCAGGAGGCGGAGGTTGCAGTGAGCCAAGATGGAGCCACTGCATTCCAGCCTGGAGACAGAGCAAGACTCTGTCTTGAAAAAAAGAAAAGAAAAGAAATCACAGCAAAAGAAAAAATCAGTTAACTTGAAGATTGGTCAATAGAAATTATCTAGACACAGAACTAGAAAAGAATGAAAAAACAGAAAAGCATGTGCAACCACATCATCAAATGATCTGATCTATGTGTCACTGGAGTCCTCAGAAGAATGACAGAGGAAAATGGGGCAGGAGCAATATGTGAAAAGGTAGTGGCTGAGAAATTTTCAAAATTGATGAGCAGTGTCAACTTACAGACATTAGAATCTTAGTAAATCATAAGCAGGAAAAAACTAAAAGCAAACCACTCAAGCACATTATAGTAAAGCATTCCAGAAACCAAAGATAAACAGAAACTGTAAAAATTGATATTAAAAAAATAACACATTCAGGGAAAAACAGTAGGAAAGATAGCTAGATTCTTCTCAGAAAACCATGGAAACTCTGATGGGCGCAGTGGCACACGCCTATGATCCCAGCACTATGGGAGGCTGAGGTGGGCAGATTACCTGAGGTCAGGAGTTCAAGACCAGCCTGATCAACCTGGTGAAACTGTCTCTAATAAAAACACAAAAATTATCCAGGCGTGGTGGCAGGCACCTGTGATCCCAGCTACTTGGGAGGCTGAGACAGGAGAATCACCTGAACCTAAGAGGCGGAGGTTGCAGTGAGCCGAGATCACGCCATTGTACTTCAACCTGGGTGACAGAGCAAGACTCCATCTCAAAAAAAAAAAAAAAAAGAAACCATGGAAACCAAAAGAGAATGACATCTTGAAAGCACCAAAAGAAAGGAGTTTTAACCAACAATTTATGTATAGTAAAATAAAGATATTTTCAGACAAAGCAGTAACGTTTGTTGCAGCACAAAAAATACTAAAAGAGTTCTCCAAGCTTTCCTTCTGCTGACAGAAAATGACCCTAGAGAGAAACTCGGAAGTGCATGGGAAAATGAAATGCACCAGAAAGGTAATTATGTTTGTAAATAGAAAAGATGGAGACTGTGTGCAGCAACAGCACGGTGACGTGTGGTCATAACACATGCAGACTAATATCCATGACAATAAGAGCACCAGGTGTAGAAGGGTGAGTCAAATTACATGTTTGGAAAGTTCTTTGTTGTTGCGAAAGAGTTCACATTTCAAAGAATTAACATCATTCATAATATACTCTCTGACCACAAGAGAATGAAATTAGAAATCAATTTAAACAAACTACCAAATGCTTGGAAATCCAGCAGTGCTCTTCTATATAATCCATGAATCAAAGAAAAAACATGGAAGTTTTAAAATATTTTGAACTAAACAATGATTAAAATACAGCATTTGTTGAATGCAGCTAACACAGTGCCTAGAGAGAATGTGTAGCTTTCTTTATATTTATTTATTTTTGAGATGGAGTCTTGCTCTGTCGTCCAGGCTGGAGAGCAATGGCACGATCTCGGCTCACTGTAGCCTCCACCTCCCGGATTCAAGCAATTCTCCTGCCTCAGCCTCCTGAGTAGCTGGGATTACAGGTGCCCACTACCACACCAGGCTAATTTTTGTATTTTTAGTGGAGACGGGGTCTCACCGTGTAGGCCAGGCTGGTCACCAACTCCTGGCCTCAAGTGATCCACCCACCTTGGCCTCCCAAAGTGCTGGGATTACAGGTGTGAGCCACCACGCCCAGCCAGAGAATATGTAGTTTTAAATGCCTATATTAGTAAAGAAGAACACAGAGCAAATTAAGCTTAAAGAGAGTAGAAAGATGAAATAATGAGGAATAGATATAAAACAGAAATGCTATAGATAAAACATCAGCAAAGCCAAATGTTGGTTCCTTGACAAGATTAACAAACTCAATAATTTTCTAGCAAGAAAAATTAGAGAAAACAACAAATTAGTAACATTCAGAATAAAATAGAGTATCACTGTGGATTGCACAGATGTGCAATGCGGGGATATTATTAACAACTTTATTTACACCTTAAAACTTAGATGAAAGCATGAATTCCTTGAAAAACACAGTTGACAAAAATAGACACAGAGGCACAGCCAGACAAGCCTGCAGCCTCCTCATTTTACACGGCCAAGCAGGGCCCAGGGAGCTCCGTGGACTGGCAGGCCTGCAGCACCTCCTCCTGCAGCTCCCTGGGAGTCTCATTTTCACCCAGCTCAGCTCCGCAGGACTTCCGCGCATGCTGTTCCCACCCAGCGCTTCTGGATGTTCCATAGGAGGAGAGCATGGGCTGCCCCTGTGTGCTGTTTCAGAGCTAGAGGAGTGCTTGTAGGACAGGCAGCCATGGGTCTGCTGCTGCTGTGTCCAGTTCAGTCTAGGATGACTTCTCCTAGGCCTGCCTTAGAGAACTCCACCTGCTGATCTTGTAGAAACCTGGCTTAACTCCCTAATCCCCCCTCAGGATTTCCAAACCTTTCTGATTTCTGTGTAGACAATAAGATCAACTACAACGTTTTGCCTTTTTCTTTCCAAATCTTGTACCTCTCATTTAGTTTTCTCTGCTCAACCCCAGATGTAATGTTGAGTAGTTGGAGTGTTGACAAGCGTCCCCATCTTTTACTCTCATGAAGAAAAATTCTTGCAGAAGTTTCACAAGGAAGTATGATACTGGGTAGATACCCTTTGTTAGGGTAAGGAAATTTCTTTCTATTCTCTGTTAATAAGAGGTTTTGTTTAAGAGTTTTTGTTTAATGAGTAAAAGGTGATTTTATCAAACACTATTTCTACCTCTGTTGAGATGATCATGTGATTTTTCCTTTCTAATCTGTGAATGTGTTAGTACATTGATAAATTATTTGACATTGGCCCATCTATGCATTTATGAATTAGACCCCACTTGGTCATATTTTTCATAATTTCTTGTTTTTATGATGGTGTATATATTTAGATTCATTTCTATCATCTTATTTTTTTAATTCTCAGATTTTTCATCTTATTATGTTTTTCTTTTCTTCTGCTGTACTGATAAAAATGTCAATATTCCACTGTTTTCACCTTGATATTTGGAAGCTGTAAATGGTATTTATATTCTTTTTGTGATTTTTTTTTTTTTTTGAGACGGAGTCTCGATGTGTCATCCAGGCTGGAGTGCAGTGGTGCAATCCTGGTTCACTGCAATCCTCTGCCTCCCAGGTTCAAGCAATTCTGCCTCAGCCTCCCAAGTAGCTGGGGCTACAGGCGCACACCACCATGCTCGGCTAATTTTTGTATTTTCAATAGAGACAGGGTTTCACCATATTGGCTAGGCTGGTCTCAAACTCCTGACCTCATGATCCGCCCACCTCGGCCTCCCAAAGTGCTGAGATGACAGGCATGAACTACTGCGCTCAGCCGATTTCTAACTTTTTAAGACACTTAATTTGAAAATTTCCGTCTCAGTGTGGTGGCTCACACCTGTAATCCCAGTACTTTTCGAGGCCCAGATGGGTGGATCACCTGAGGTCAGGAGTTCGAGACCAGCCTGGCCAATAGGGTGAAACTAAAAATACAAAATTAGCCAGGCATGGTGGTGCGTGCCTATAATCAATCCCAGATCCTCCTAAGGCTGAGACAGTAGAATCACTTGAACTCAGGAGGCAGAGGTCGCAGTGAGCCAAGATTGCGCCACTGCACTCCAGCCTGGGTGACAGATTGAGACTCCTCAAAAAAAAAAAAAAAGAAAAAAGAAAAGAAAATTTCCAACCAACTCACAAATATTCCATGTTGCTCTTCCCCATCTGGACATGAAAATTGCCTTGGGAACTCTCACCTTTCCCTGGCCACATCTCCCTCACCTGTCTCCCTGCCTAGTTATTATTGTTTGGAGACTTGGAGTCACCTTAGAAATTTTCACAAAGTCAATCAAAAACAATCAGTACAAGTACAGGGAGACCTTTGTCACCCAACAGAGAAGAAAACCCCGCCACAGCTCTGCCCGAAGCTAAGGTCTCAACAAGCCACAACCCACAGTGGTACCTGCTCTCAGCCTCTCCTCCTGGGGTCAGTGATCCAGGGCTTCATTGTGTTGGCTGATTTGCTGCTTTTGTTCCAAACACTCTGTGATCCTGAGATCATGTCATGCGAGGTCACAGAGAGATGCCTCCAGGAGCTAATGGCCAGCCTTGGGTCAACTGCTAAAATCACTGGGCAGCCCAGCCCGATAGAGCCCTCAGGGCCACAGACCAAGATATTCGGATGACCAAGACAGACTTGGCCAGAAGGCTTCGGACAGGTCCCTGTGCTTCTAGGAGCAGCCACGGTGCATGTTTGTATCATGGTGTCCTGCAGGGCCACAGGTCACACAGCAGTGTTCTCCTCTCCATGTGCACCATGAGGGAAGGACAAATGCTGTCCAGTGTGGATGCCGGACAGACCCTGTGGACCATGAGGGCCTGGGCTGCCCTGAGAATGGGTGTTAGGGCTGAGGTGACAGCAGGGAGGAGGGAACTTGAGGGCTGAGGGTGATGCCGGGAGGGGTCATTTCTTTGGGGGAGCTGTTGGAGGACACCTGAGGATCTTCCTCTACTGCAAGGTGACCTTGGCCTGAACCCAGAGGCCACAGAGTGGGGCTCCCACAGGACCTGAGGAGCACTGCCTGGGGCTGCTGCCACCCATGGGGATTGTGGGGGCCCCCACCCCTAAAACACTGTGCTCCGTGCAAAGTGGCTCTGCCTGCCTGCGATTCACTTTATAAGCCATTAAATTATAAATCATAATCATAAAGGTCCTATTTTCTACAAATGTGACTTTTAAAGCTTCTCTCTGCACTCAGTGGGTCGTGTTTTGCAATAATTTTTCTGAAAGAACTACTTTTTTTCTTTTTCTGAGACAGAGTCTCACCTTGTCACCCAGGCTGGAGTGCAGGGGTGCTATCACGGCTCACTGCAACCTCTACCTCCCAGGTTCAAGTGATTCTCCTGCCTCAGCCTCCTGAGTAGCTGGGACTACAGGCGCACGCCACTATGCCCAACTAATTTTTGTATTTTTAGTAGAGACAGGGTTTCACCATGTTGGCCAGGCTGGTCTCAATCTCTTGAGATCCACCTGCCTAGGCCTCCCAAAGCACTGGGATTACAGGCGTGAGCCACTGCACCCAGCCCTAGAACTACTTTTCTATTGGATTACTAAATGCTGTAGAAAATGAGGTTCCACAGACAGAACTGGTTTAATGGGGCCTCTTTTCAGGTGCCCATCCAGCCTGTTTGTTTTTCAGACTTGAAGAGGATTCTTTGTTCAGAACCCACCTTACCTCCCAGGGGCTCAGATACCAGAGGCCCATCCTGCCACAGACACTGGAGTGGAGATGCTTGATGAAAATAAGGGAACATGGCCAGGCGCAGTGGCTCATACCTGTAATCTCGGCACTGTGGGAGGCCAAGTGGGAGGATCACTTGAGCCCAGGAGTTCAAGACCAGCCTGCACAACACAGCGAGACCCCATCTCTATAAAAAGAAAATAATAAAAATAAGGGAATAAAAGTGAGGGGTGGGGGCAGCTCAGGCTGAATGCACCCCAGGTGGAGTCAGGGAACCTCATGAGGAACAAAGACTGGCATAGAGAAATGGCCAGGCACTCAAAGCCCCAGTTAGAGCTCAGCCATTGGCCATCAGCTGCTTGGGATCTTACCCAGGGCACATGGGCTCACTTCATTACCAGAGCTGAGAGCTCTTTTTTCTGGAAGGAGGTCCCAGGGGCACACCCCTGCAGGGCCTCCCACCTCTCCCAGAGCAGCTCTGCAGTGAGTTCACTTTACTCTTCCAGGAGACGCTTCCCTTGATGTTGCTGCTAATATTTTCCCTTACTTTCAACTTCAGGCACAACTTCCCCAATCTCGGTCTCAAACACCGCCAGATCTTACACATAGCTGGAGAGATGATAACATCAATCAAACCAATTAGAACTGCACGAGTCTCCAGTTGATAGTGGGCCTACTAATTAGTGGAGAGCCTTAGACATCTGAGCAATCTAAAGTGATGGGAGGGTCTCACTCTGTCACCCAGGCTGGAGTGTAGTGGTCCGATCTTGGCTCACTGCAGCCTGAACTCTCAAACTCAAGCAATCCTCCCACCTTAGCCTCCCAAGTAGCTGGAACTACAGGCACACACCACCACGCCCAGTTAATTTTTGTATTTTTTGTAGAGATAGGGTTTTGCCATGTTGCCCAGGTTAGTCTTGAACTCCTAAGCTCAAGCGATCCCCGACTCAGCCTCCTAAAGTTCTGGGATTACAGGCATGTGCCACCTCACCTGGCCTATTTTTTGAGACAGAGTCTTGCTGTTGCCCAGACTGAAATGCAGTGCCACAATCATAGCTCACTGTGGCTGGGGACCCCTCCTGGACTCAAGCAATCCTCCTGCCTCAGACTTCTGAGTGGATGGGACTACAGGTGTGTGCCACCATGCCCGGCTTTTTGTATTGTTAGTAGAGACGAAATCTCATGATGATGCCCAGGCTGGTTTCAAATTCCTGGGCTCAAGCAATCCCAAAGTGCTGGGATTACAGGCATGAGCCACTGCGCCTGGCACGGCATTTCTTTATAAGTAATGTGAAAAACTCCATTGTGAGCCTGAAAACCGACAGAACCCCCGTGCTCCTCTTCCCTTTTGTCTTCTTTTTCAACCACCTGGTGGGATTTCAAGCCAGTAAAGGTGGCTTAGCCCAGATACTGACAGGGCAAGGGTAAGGCCAATCAACAAAACTTGCTGAGGTATATGACTTACACAGAAGCTTGACTGAAAGCTTATATGACTGTTTAATTAAAAACATTTAAAACAGGAATTAAATTGCATCAACGGTCAACGTTTGAAACCAGCTCTTCCTGCAGACCAGAGACCCTAGTGCTGCTGACAGGGTCTTGTGGTAGCCCTTAGATTGTCCTGGCAAAGTCGAGAACACATCCAGGTCACAACAGATTCTGGTGTGTTCTGCAGAGTATGTTTTACAAGCAATATCCCACCCCATGGCCAAGGTAAAATAGGCACAAGTTCTGTGCCCTGCCCCCA